>JAHXMU010000087.1:416508-445450 GCA_019455685.1 Philornis downsi | reverse complement strand
CATCTGGTAAGCCATGAGCTAAAGCTATTTCAAATTCTAGCATTTCATGGGCTGTCCTGTTGGCCAATTCCTTGTTGATACCCAGGAAATTATGCAAAATTGAAGCATCATGTTGTATTAATTTGTCATGCAAAAGTTTCATCACCTCATCGACGTAGTAACTTTTTCTCTCCAGCCGGAATTTGGCTTGACCAAGAACTCCGTATATTTTTGTTTTATCATTTAGGCTCGGAGTCAGACCGGCTTCTATGATGAACCACATATTTGTTTTGTAAGCGATTTTCGCTACGATTTTCCACCAACTGAAATTGCTGTCCTCCCAATTATCAGCTTCTACAGCGGGCATTTGCCCAAACTCCCTAATCAGATGCTTTAGTTTGTCAGCAAAGACATTCTTCAATTCCGGCATAGCTACACATGACCGGTAGAAGTTTTTCACTTGTCTATCGTAGTCTGTATCTGTTTCAGTGACAATTTCAAGCTCTTTTTTTATTTTAGCTTCCATAGCTAAATTCATGGCTGATAATGGATTCACAGCGAGTGGGGAGTAGACGTTGAACGGATTCAACTTTGCATAGTTACCGCAAGTGTATTGATAAAAATCATCACAAGGATCTACAGATGTATTCATATATTTCAGCATTTGCTCAGTTTTCGCTAGACGAGCTACATTCTCAATTTTTGTTATGTTGACCAGTGGTGATCCTCGTACTGGCCTTGTCAAGAAGAAGAAGTATACTATAACAAGTCTGAGGATGTCGTTGAACATTATTGTCAAATAATATCGAAAATATATCGCCTGCCACTGACTGTTCTGTTCGAAAGAACATCAACGCATGAACTGAATTTTTCGACAAAATCGGTGAGATTTTAAATACAGACAATACCAAATTGTGAGTGACTCATTTGTTCCTACCCTGGCGGGAATATACTGTGTATTATCTCGTTTCACTGCAGACTTTATTCATTTGTGCGTGTTTTTTTTTTAACTGTTAAAAAATAATGTGGAACTTGAGGGGTCAAATGTGGTCATTGCATTATCATTAAAAAATTCTTCAAATGACTGCGGCGGAATGGGATTCGGAAGACAGGTTCGTTCTTACTGTCATTGCTTAGATATGAACAGTGATATGAACGTGATTTGTTGTGACGTTAATTTTTGATACAGTCGACTAACTAACTACTGCTGGTTTCAGCAAGTAGTTAATTAAAACTAGTTGTAATTAATTATAACTAATTGCTGTTTCTCCTGCTCTTTGTTTTTTCAGAAATTAATCCCCTGTTGGTGCGAAATGTATCGGATTTTTTCAGACTATTGAAAAAGACTTTCATGATTTTTAAACCGATAGAGCCATGTATATCTGATTGGTTAGTAGACATAATGATATGAAACTTCTTAATACTTGTCATACCAAACATGCCTACAAATTCGAAATTCGATTAGTTTGTAAAAACCTATCTTTTTGTCCACTGTATTGGTTTGTAATGCTTGGCCAGGTAGCCAGGTATCCTCACGAAAGTTCAGTTTTGTTTCGACTTTGATATTTCAAGTTTATTTAAAGTACATTAAAAATTTGTTTCGAATTCGTATTTGAAACGACAACTCACTTCATACATTGATTCGTATTCTACCCGAAAAGAAATTAGAAATCCACATCAAAGACCTTCCAATAATAATAAGAGGGAACGAATCTCCCACTGTGTGTTGTTATAAAGCCAGCGAGTGGAAAGAAAATAAAAGAGTAGGAATTTGGTGGCAGCGTTGCCATAAAAGATCAATGTGTACCAATGTTTAAAGGGGTTTTCTAACATTAAAATACAAATTAATTTCGTGTTATGTCGACCATACTGGAAGCATATATATCAAGATAAACATAAAAAGCTTAATTATACCAAAAAAAAAAAAAATCTGAATATTCAGATTTTCTACCCACTCGTCGAAATTATAATAGAGGAGGTATTTTCCTACACATTGGCTCTGTTTCTCTGTCGAAACATAATGAAACAAATATTTTGATTCGATAAACTGAAACGAAAATGTAGTTTTGGTTCTTAAGGCTGATACTATGCTGACGTGGTAAAACTTCATATAAAAATAGTCTTGGAATTTGAAGCTAAATTTTCCCATTAGATAGTACTATTTTTTTCGCGAGGAAAATGTTTGTTAAGTGGCAATATCAACCTTTTTTTGGTTGGTTTCCAACACTGAAATCGGAACAGCTTACATTTTTGTGTCATAATACGACGGCGGTCGCATATTAGCCGACAAAGAAGACACAAAAAAGTTGGGAAAATTTTTCTTTATTTTCCAACATAATCTCTTTTTAGCCCGACACCCGTTTTCCAGCGATATTCAATAGCTTCTATACCCCGTTTATAGTAAGAACAGTGAAATTCTTTAAAATTATTATTAACCGCAGGGTCCACCTCTTCACTGTTGGCAAAACTTTTACCACCGATCCATTTTTTCAAGTTTGGAAATAGAAATCTGGCGAATAAAGTGTAACCACACACTACTAGTAATTCGAACTTCAGTTCGAATAATGTTGGCCATTGCAATAGTAGGATGTGTGAACTGGAGCATTATCTTGATGAAACAACACATTCTTTGTAGCCAAATGCGGCTTTTTTCCATAACTTTATCATCTAAACTAATTAGCATAATATTCGTCATTGATGGTTTTTCCTTTCTGAAGATAATCAATAAAAATAATTCCATGCGTATCCCAAAAAAAAAAAAAACAGACGCCATGATCTTGCCTGCGGATGAAAATGCCTTCGCCTTCTTTGGACACGATTCTCCCATTCCAGTCCACTGTTTCGACTGTTCCTTTATTTCAAGTGTGAAGTGGTGGACCCATATCTCATCTATAATTGTAAATCGACGCAAAAATTCGGCTTTCTACTGAAACATCTTACCGACGCCGCTTTTGCTCTATTGAAAGCAAGCACGGCAACCATTTTGCGCAAACCATTCTCATTTTCAAATCATCAGTCAATATACGATGCATAGTACTTTTTGAAACGCCTTTAATTTAGCTAGTTCACGCACCGTCAGCCGACGATCATCTAATACTATTTTGTGGATTTTCTTAACCGTGTCTGATGCGGACACCTCGATTTGTCTACCACTACAGCGTTCGTCTTGGCAGCTAGTACGGCCTCTTTTAAACTCTGCTACCCAATATTTTGCAGTAGTAAACGAAGAGTAGAATCTAGCTTGACTTTAAGATTGGTTTGAGTGGGACTTTTCAAAAGGAAAAATTGAATTGAAAATTGAACGCTGATCAATTTTTTCCTTAAAAATTAGCCAACAACGTTTCTTTTGATGGCTCCAATAACAATTCTAAACAACGTGGCGCCTTAAAACTTAAAACATATGTTTTATGAGGATGCCACTTATTACCAAAAATAATTTTTTTTAAACTATTGCCATCATCTATACATCAGTTTGGGTAGTTTTGGTCAGTCCCTAAAAAATTGTCGCATATGGGGTTGGGAGAACCCAGAAGTGATAATGGAAAAGCCATTGCATACGGAAAAAGTGTCATTACTGTCAGTGCTGCAATCAATCCGTTTAAATGACATTGTATTTCGTGTATAATGGCAAGATCATAATGCTTGCATAATGAGATACAAGTTTCTTAGAAATTATAGCTTTATGTGTGTTTTATTTAACTTATTTGAAAACGAAGAAGGGATAACCCTATATATTGAACAACAACATAGGTTACTGCAGCCTACTCATTGAAAATTACACAAGAATGATTAAATTTCAGAAAATCGGCAAGTTTGTATGGGAGTACCAGAAGGAATGTGGCAATGCTGCCCATTTTTATTGCCAGATCTTACTTTAGAAAATGATTAGCGTGAACTGAGTGTGGCTAAATTTAGTGCAACTATGCACCAGTTATGAATCTAAGAATACATGGGTTATTTGTATGGAAGGTACCAGAAGGAGTTCGTTTAATCGGTTAATTTTTTCAAATACTATCAAGCATTATAAGCGAATGCAATGGACAAAAATGCAAGTTACTCGAGCTATGGGGGACAAAACTCAATTTCAGAAATTAGATCAATTTGTATGGTAGGCACAGGAATGGGTGAGTCATTTATAATCCCTGGCTGCCACAAGGCAAAATACTAGGCAGCGCCTAGTTTTGAAAAGTTTAGCAAAGATTTACGATGGCTATTGTGTTCATCTGCCAGCCAGCTAGCCAGACAGACGAACCTCGCTCAAACATCTTAAAAAGTCATAAAACACATTTAGTCAAAAACATTTGGTATGTTAGACGTTCCTTCTGAATGTTACATCTTTGACCATATCAAATGACACCTTCCTCCGGGTAAAAGTATAATAATTGCTACAAAATAACACCTTGTTTTGGTTTCCATTACTTAAAACATCGAAAACTAGACCTGATTTAGAAAAACAAAAACGATATTTGAAATCCGTATGTCGGTATAAATATAAATCCGCTGACAATTCTAAGGCAGCACGCAAGAAGATGTAATGTAGTCGGTGTTCTTGTCGCACTTCGAAAGCTTTAATACCAAAATATATCTCTCCAAAATAACTGGAAGTGGGGAAGTTTTAAGAAAAGTTCTTTACGGTTTTAATATGCAGAAAATCACGAAAAAATTGTATTCCGAAAAAACAAGTGCGTTAATTCAATGTTTTTGAATTTGAAAAATTATCAAACTCCCAAAGAATTGAATACTTTAAGCCGACTTACCCCTTAAGCGAAAAAGAAACAAATTACCAACTTTAGAATAAGAGTAAATTTTGCTGAAAGTCAAAGCTAGTTTGTATTACAGTTTTAATATGAGAAAAATATTTAAATATTAGTTTTATGTTTATTTGCATATAGAAATAATAATTACATAGGTTATTACACTTAAGGTAGTACTATTAAAATATTTCACATTTTTCCACAGGATTCATTGTCGATTTCAAATCACATTTGAAGACCTCTGAGAATTTTGGAAAATTCGATAGCGAGATAAGCAATCTGACAATGTCTGGAGCATGGGTATCTTCGTTTATTTGATTTTGCAGCGTCTGTGCTGTAGCACTTTCGCACAAGCTTTGTCCAAAAGAGATGAAAAATAGTTCCTGGCTATTGAAAAGCAAATTCTTAAACAGTTCGCTAGACTGAACATTCTTTCCCTTCGTCGATTCATTTCTCAGCCATCGGTTGTAAGCGCTATAAGCTATACGCACTGCTGCATTATCGGCAATATTTTCACCCTGGTTGGTTATGTTGAGTAAACGATTGCCTCCCAGTACATAGTTATGATATTGAGCTTGGAAACAACGACGTCCTTTCTCATATTCCTCAGCCGCATTATCATCCCACCAATTGTTGATGTGGCAATTTTCATCATAATGTCGGCCAGAGTCATCGAAAGCATGAATCATTTCATGGGCCAGAGTGAAACCTAAATCACCATATAGTATGACGCGTGGGTAGGCAGGATGCCATATGTGGTAGGGAAGGAACGTTGATACGGGAATGGTTATCTCATTACGGGCAATGTCGTGCAAAGGACTAAAAGACGCTAGGGTAGTGTCATCGATGTCGTTTGAACGCACCTGCAAAGCATTGCCCCTCCAAAATTCACAGCGTTCCATGGCATTCCTCATATTATTGACATAATTTGAGGAGTTAATATAAAGACCGTTGAAAAATTCATTAAAATTCTCTTGATCATAAGAGTTTATTATCAGCTTTAGGTTTGACAGTTTTTTAATGGCATGCTCTCGTGTGGCCCTAGACATCCATTGGTATTTATCACTGCTTAAGTCATCCCGGAAAGTGGCTGTAATATCGCGCCACAAGTCGTAGAGTTGCTGCTCAAGCTCTTCGGAACGAAACTCCTGGTAAATGACATGTTCTAGATATTTACCAAAATACTTTTGGGTTTGAGTGAGACAAAAGGAGTCCATGTCCTCGTTGTCGGTATCCACTAAATAATCTTTCACCACTAGCCAGGTTAGGTAATTTTCCAAAGTTTCCGGTTTAGTATTATTCAAAACTTCGAGCAAATTATCCAAGTAGTCGCTATTTTCTACATACACTCGTTGCGGCACTTCGGATATGTTAAGGGCCAGTTTCATATATGTTTCCAGATCAAACAGTTCGTGGTAATTTTTGCTTACATCTATTGTATTATGCAGCGAGTATTGGTCTCTGAGCGTCTCCCAAGTTGCGTCACTACTTATGTCCTGTAAAGCACTTTCAAACAAGTACATATCCTTCACCAAACGTTCGGCCTCTTCAGTGCTTACACCAAAGAATTTGTGGAACCATGTCGATTTGATTTCATCCCTATCTGCATCAGTCAACTGGGGATCCTGCGACGCCAAGTATATCATAGATTTGTTGTGGTCTTTGAAATCATAATCCACATTTAGGTGAAGTATTAAATTTTTGCCCGACATTTTATGGATTTTTGCAGCCGCGGACCACCAATTGAATGTAGTGTTTAGTTCTGAGCCAGCAACTTTTTTAAGAAACGAGAATTGGCCAAACTCCCGGGACATCTTTATTACACTGGTCTTAAATTCATTAGATGCAGTGGAAAGATCTTGGCACGAGTCATAGAAAGCGCGTATTTTGCCTTCGATTGCATCTTCGGGCTTCATATTGAGTATAAGATTTTCCATTTTCTTGTCCATTGCAGAGCTGAGTATACTCATTTTACTGATAGACCCCTCCTCCACCACCTCACCTGCATGAATACGACCCCAATTGCCGCAGGCATATTTATAGAAGTTGTTGCATGGATTTTCAGTCATATCCATCCATGATTTGATATCAGCTCCTTTGATGCGTCGCAATAACTCAATTTCAATGGGGGTGGTGAACTTTAGTTTTACTTTTGTTCTGGCGATGTTTAACGAATAAACCGGGGACCATAAGAGGTTCAAAACCAAGAAAATACTTGTAAGATTCCGTAGTATAAATCTTTGAGACATTGTCTCGTTTTGAAACAATTTCAATTCGTGTTTATTTCCAACTAATCCAACAATTATAGTTAGCTTTCTCTCACAATTAAAACTCGTAGCTTCTCATCGAGGAATTTGATATTTCCATGTAGTTGTGAATAGAAAATATTGATAAGATTAAATTAAATTGCAAGCTACGATCCACATCCAGCCTCAACAAATTTACGCGTAATTAATTTTTCGTTTTAGGTTGAAAAATAATATGCCATCTTGATGGATTTTGATTGTCTTACAGAGTTCTGCACTGTGTTTCCGATTGTTATTTGCAAACAAGACTGACAAATACGAATAAATGGATGGACGGCCATAATTCTGAGTCGACCGTCTTATATGAAGACGTGATTAGTCCAATGTAACGGGGTTTTACACTCTGGTATAGGGTAGAGAAATACAATAAATGTTTGTTTTTGCTTCACATTACCGGTCGGTTTAAATTCAATGCTTAAATGTTATCTATGGTGAACACAGCATTTTGAGTATTTTGATCTGTATGTTTTACGGAAATATTAAATGTGAGCGCGGACGCTACCGTCGAGAGACTGTTATTATTGGTAATCATTACAACTAAGCTCTGCTTAGATTGGATGCTATTTAAAGAGTATGTACAGGGTGGGCCATAAGGGTGTTGGCGGTTTAAATATTCAATTAAAAAAAACTACGAAACATAAAAAAATATATTTGTATTTTTAAAAAGTAGAAGCATGGGAATTTTTAAGACTTAAAAATAATGTTGTCCAAATGGCTTCCCTCGGCTGCTTGACACTCTTGAAACCGAAGTCGCAAATTTTGGAAAACTCATTGAAAAGTTGTTCTGTTGTTGAGGTAGCCCCATAGAAAATAATCGCATGGAGAGAGATCGGGGCTACGTGGAGGCCATTCAATATCCCCTCTTTTCGAAATGAGTTTTCCAGGAAAAACATTTTCAGCAGCCATCCTGTTGAAACCACATCCTCGAGGTATTGCCTTGAAGTTCTTGCAAAGCTGGCACCAAAAAGTCTGCTAGCATGTTGCAATAATTGTTCGCTCTAACCGTCATCGCATGCCCTCTTTCGTCCTCAAAAAAGTATGGTCCAATAATACCGGTTGACGTTATCCCAGCCCACACGACAATCTTAGGGCTGTGAAGTGGACGTTCATGCAAGCGTCAGGGATTAGTCTCGCACCAGAACCGACAATTTTGCTTGTTCACATGGCCATTAAGGTGAAAATTGGCCTCATCACTAAAAATCACGTTGTTGAAATTGTTGAACCGCTCTAGCATCAAATTGACAAAGTTAAGTCGGTTATTGGCATCATCGGGTTTTAATTCTTGGACTATCTGAATCTTATAACCCTTCAAATGCAAATCACGTTTCAAAATTCGACGTAAAGTTGTTCTTTTAACATCCAAAGACTGACTTCTCTTACGTGTTGACTGTTGCGGATTTCGCTGAACTGAAACACGAACACGCTCCACAATGTCGGCTGATCTTGCAGAAACTGGGCGACCACGAACCGTAATTGGTACTGTTGAGCCGGTTGTTTCGAACATTCTGATCCATTTTCGTATCACATTGGCGCTTGGAACTTCACTTAAATCGTGTAAACCGTGTTCATGCCGATACAAACGTCGTGGAGTAATCACTGATTTATTGTTTTCGTAATACGCTCGGACACAAAATGCACGCTGCACTCCCGTGTACGGCTCCATGGCGACTAAATTTCCAGGAAGCGGCGCAGCGAACAACATATCCCCCCGCCACCCCGCGCCGTGCGTTACCGAGAAATTGAAGAATTAAATCGCCAACACTCATATGGCCCACCCTGTATTATCTGCTAGGTGCCATAAAATGAATGACAGCACCAATTTAAGGCGCTAATTAAATGCTATCGGATGGCGTAATTCCGTTGACTTGATGACTATGTTTAATTTTGTAATTAACTCGGCCCGTTCACGTTAGTGTAATTTGTGTTTGCTTGTTAGATTGTTATTAATATGAAACGGGCATTAAGATCTTGGACAACATTTAGCAATTAGAATTTTTAATATTCCGATTGAAGAAATATAAATACATAAAGTGTAGCAAAAAGAAATCAATTGTTTTTGCATGACCTTTAAAACTTTATCTAGCATAGTTATGTATAATAATCCAATTTAGATCGAATAAGCCCCTCTTTTGCCGTTCTGAAGGTAATTCTATTATGGCTCTCTCATAGAAACTTGGATAATCAATTTTCATAAGCTCCTCCAGGGGAGAAATTTTCACCAGCAAAATTGCCACAAACAGGAACAACTGGTAACTACTTGATGCTGAATTAAGATTTTGATCGTAGGGAAGCAGTAGAATGATACCCTGCGGCAAAATCTTCCCGATCGCCTAACCTAGCTCGGCTACCATGTGCGCCTGCTCGGTGCAGTTGTATTTATAAGGTGATATCACATAGCCAAGCAGACTTTAACTTTTTTCATTTCGTTTGGAACGTGAATTGTCAAGTTTGATTTTTTTTCTGACATTCCCAATGGCATCAAATTTGTTTATTTACATTTTATTAGCTCACTTTGACAGTACAAATTTATTACACAAAAACAATGTGCTTATTGTTGTTGCCTTGTTGTATTTGTTGTACTAGTGATACTAATATTCAGTCACCAGTCATCCAACGCTTCAGAATTGAGTCGATTTTGTTACGATTCTACAGTATGCAAAATTCGTCCATGAGGTTTTTATGCATTAACTCGTGTAACTCCCACACATCGAGCTTCTTTTTGAATCCAGACTTGATCAAGTAATTCCACACGGATTTTTTGATCTATGTTTAGCTTCTGGTCAAACGAAACAATGCTTACATGACGGTCAAACTTGCTGATATCCATTATTCTATCGATATCTTCCGCAATTCCGGAGTGTGATGCAACTGTGACAGGTGACAGGTAGGAAAACCATGAAACCAAAATTACGCCTAATTGGTTGTTACAGTATCAGGACTATATACAGTATTCACATTTTCTGCCGCATGGTTTGTACTTTCGCCTCTATCGAAGAAAAATTTTAAAATATGGCGTATTTTCTCTTTGCTAATGGCCATTCTTGAAGCTCGCACTTACAATACTGAACCGTATTTGCTCTTCGCTGGTGTCCATATTTACAGTCTGCCCAAACAATACCGGATCAAGTCATAACAAAAGTGTCTGAGTAGTTTTTAGAGCGTAAAATCTTATCTTTGCTATTGTCCATATTTGTAGTGCGCCCACACAATATCGGATCAAGTGATTACAAAAATGTCTGAGTAGTTTTCTGAGTATAAAATCTTATCTTTGCTATTGTCCATATTTGAAGTGCGCCCAAACAATACCGGATCAAAAGAAGTATAAAATCTTATCTTTCTAACGCCATCTAGCATAACCCGATCGCACTCATACAACTTGAGATACAGAGTACTTTAAGCCATCTATTAAAAAAAAATAAAGAATTTCTTTTTGCTATACATTGTAGTTGACTTTGATTTGATTTTAGCTTAAAATATAAGCGGATATTTTGATAAATCTTGATTGCTAACTTATCACTAATGCATTTTGTCAAAAAAGTATTGAGAATTGATCAATGAAACATAAAATATTTGTTATTCATTTAACTTTATAGTATCGCCTTCAAAGTGGGGCCATTCGGAAGTTATACGCTTATGCCAACAAATAGTCCAATCATCAAAATAGTTTTTAGAAATTTCTGTTCTCTTTTTTTTTGTCTTCCATCGAATGAAAACGGTTGATTCGATATGGTAGTTTGAGGTTTGGAAAGAGAATAACGTAAACCGAAACTTTATCAGGCTAATATGGTGGTTATTCGAATATATTTATTGGATTTTTGGCTAAGAACTCATTCATAATGCAACTTCCTGGTGCAAAATCCATGAGTTTTCTTTCAGATAAATCTGACATTTTTTTTACGAATTTTTCAACTATGAGATCGCCTAATACACGGATAATATTCTTTAATTACCGTCTGACATTCTGGAAAGGATTCGGAGTGCACACTACTGCGATGATCAAAGAAATCAGTTAACCTTGACCTTGATCGATCTGGGCTTTTGACTTTCGGTCAACTTTGAAGTAGATTTTTTTCAGTTTGGATAATGCCATTTAAAACAGGTTTGCACGTCAAGCTCATAGATCTATGTCTCAGTGTCAGTTATACTGCATTTTGTGAATGTGGAGCCAGCATTAACTCGTTCTATGATGTCTTTAAATGAGGTACGAGGTCGGTCCGGAAACTGTTTTGGTAAAAAGTGGGAACCTTATAAAACATATGTTTTAAATTTCAAGGTGCTACGTTGTTTTGTATTTTTATTTGAGCTATCGAAAATAAATGATCTCAGTGAATTTGTAAACATGGAAAAAATTGGTCATCGATATGTAATTCAATATTTCCAATTGAAAGGTCTCAGTCCAGCTAATATTAAAGCCGATCTAAATTCTACTCTGGGGGAGTCTGCTCCTTCGAATACGACTGTAAAATATTGGGTAGCAGAACCTAAACGAGACCGTACGAGCTGTCACGACGAACACCGTAGTGGTCTGCCAATTGAGACGTTCACGTCAGACACGGTTAGGAAAATCCACAAAACGGTATTGGATGATCGCCGGCTAAAGGTGCGTAAGCTAGCTAAATTAAAGGCATTTCAAAAAGTGCTATACATCGTATATTGACCAAAGATTTTAAAATGAGAAAGCTGTGCGTAAGGTGGATGCCGCGCTTGCTTTCATAAACAGCGCCGTGAAAATGTTTCAGTTTTTCGAATTTTTGCTACGATTGGTAATCATGGATGAGACATGAGACCATCACTTCATGCCTAAAACAAAGGATCTGTTAAAGCTGTGAACTGGAATGGGAAAATCGTATCGAAAGAAGGCGAAGACCGTTTCATCTGCAGGCAAGGTCATGGCGTCACTTTTTTGGGATGCGCATGGAATTATTTTTATTGATTATCTTCAGAACGGAAGAACCATTAAAGACGAATATTATTCCAATTTATTGCAGCGTTTAGGTGATGAAATTATGGAAAAAATGCCGCATTTGGCGAAAAAGAATGTGTTATTTTATCAAGACAATGTTCCAGTTCACACATCCACTATTGTGATGGCTAAAATTAATGAATTATAGTTTGTTGAGTTCCTTTGGACTATTTTATATTTCAAAACTTAACAAAATGGCTCGTTGGTGAAAGATTTGTCAACAATGAAGAGATTGAGTCTGCGGTTAATGGCTATTTTAGGGAGTTTGACGGTTCTTACTATAAACAGGGTATATAAGGTATTGAATATCGCTGGAAAAAGTATATATGTTGCAAAATAAAGAGAACTTTTCCCAACTTTTTTGTATTTTCTTTATTAGGTCGGCTAGCTTTGGGATTATACTCATATAGGTGATTGAGTTTATGAAGAAAATTCGTGTATTTTGAAACTCATTGAGCAACAACGAGTTTCATACCCGAAAAAACAGGTAAAAGAGCACAAATTGACTCGCGAGACACAGAAACCAGTTCCTTGACATTATCGGTCTTAACTTCAGTTGAAGACCTTGATGGAGGCATCACATCTCGACCACTTTTGAATGCACTTTTCCACGTTTTCCTTAATGAAGTCGCTTCGCCTTAAGCCTTTTGCAACATTTTCAGCGATTCGTCTTAGAAATTCCATTTGCCATACAAAATTTGAACAAATTCTTTGCCCAATATTTCTATTCATTTGAAAAATCACAAACTGCACTTGAGATGCACTGATACAATCGATCACTGTGAACAAGTTAAATGACAGATCCCGTTCAAATTCCGCCTCAATACAGGGGACAATTGTGGCAACTTTAATGGCAAAAATAATTTTGACAATCTCTTTAAGTTTGCTGGTTAAATGGTCAATTCTCCCTAATTTTTTGACAGAAAGTATGTCATGATTAGTGTTGTTCCACAACTTGTTTCCGATTGTTCTTTGTAGACAAGACAGGCAGACACAGATATATGGACGTCCATCATACTGAATCGATCGTCCTATTTAAAGATGTGGTTAGTCCATTGTTTCGAGGACTTACATTTGTATGGGATGTATAAATGTTATAAATTTATATTCGTTTTATATTACCGATCCATACAAATGCAATATTTTATGTTTACGGTAGACAAAGCTTGGTCCGCTGACCATAAACGACCCCTATTTCGATTTATGTTTCTTTTTTGTATAAAAATATTCAATGTGAACGCGGACGCGTTATGCGAGAGACTGTTACATCTGGTAATCTTTCGCAACTAAGCTAAGCTTAGATCAGTTCTACTACTTACATTCTATGAATTGGCTAGTAGTTCATTAGAAACGAGAGAACGTCAATTAAATGTGTTAATAAATTGATATCAAATAGCGTAATTACGTACACTTGATGACGACGTTTGATCTCGTATTTATCTCAGCTGGTCCGCTTTAGTGCAATTTGTGTTTGCTTGATAGGTTTTTATGAACACAGAAAGAAAATTGTACTTAATGAGTTTGCATTTAAACATTTTGAAAATTAAGATACTAGAAATATACGAGTACAACAATAACAACTTTTTGCATCAACAATACGTACAAATGCAATAATATATATTTATAGTGGGCAAACTACCGCTCGATGCCCATTTATGATCTCTGCTTTGTTTTATACAATTTTTGAAAATTTATAAAGCTTCTTTTTTTATTCAAGAAAATCAACGTGAGCACGATCGCCTTCGCTGAGAGACTGCTACAAATGGTGATCGACTAAACCCTGCGCAAACTTTTTGTATTAACTGACAGCTCTCAAGAAACGAGGAAGCATCAATTAGAAGCGTTAATAAATCGCTCTCAAATATCATAATTCCAGATTTGATTACGAAATTCAATTTCGTAATAAATTTGGTCTGTCCACATTAGTGTGATATTTATAAGCTTCTTAGATTGTTTTTAGCAAAAAAAAAAAAGAAGGAAAGTGCATTTAACTTTAATATGTTGAAAATAATGTAATTGGAATAAGGACCAGCCCACAATGTCACGTTGAATATTAAGTTAAACAACAGTAAACGCGACTATTATTCACATGACCGCAGATTCAACTCCGCATACAGCCACCTATTATTAATTGAGCGGTCATTCCACTGTATCTAACAAACATTTCGAGTAATCGAGTAATAGACAAGTCAAGTAAATATTTCTGAATCTGTGACATTCAGAACACGGAGAAAGTTAAATACAAAGGCTGCATTTGTTTCTGAAATGAAAATTGAGACTGTTAGAGCGGCCAGAGAGCGGACTAATCGATCTCTCTTCTTCGATCGCCTTGTTTAATATATCGATAATTTCGAATATTTTTGTTAATATTTTAATAATAATATTTAGATTACACTAATATAAACACTAATTTGCGAAAACTATTGCATCTGGTATTATAAAAATCTAAACTGTCAAAGTTCCGTATTGTGAAACAGAGTGTGAGCGTACAGGTTTGTGCCCTAGAGTTAACGTTTAGATTTAACAAAATTCACTCCAGAGCCAAATGCGGCCTCTGTTTGTAATTTATGTCTGTGTTCGGAATCAGCGATATTTTAGTGAAAATAAAAAACATATGTTTTAAGTTATAAAACATATGTTTTAAGTTTCAATGCGCCACGTTTTATATTATTTTTATTTGAGACATCAAAAGTGAATTCGCAAACACGGAAAAAATTTGGCAATGTTATGCAACGAAGTATTTCCATTTGAAAGGTCTCAGTCCAACCAATATTTAAGCCGAGCTATACTCTAATCTGGGGGAGTGTGCTCTTTCGTTTACAACTGTATATGTATAATATTGGGTAGCAGAGTTTAAACGAGGTCGTACGAGCTGCCAAGGTGTCCACATCAGGCACCATAAAATGGTGTTAGACGATACTTGGCTGAAGGGGCGTGAACTAGCCGAAATGATAGGTGTTTCAAAAAGTGCTATACATCGTATATTGGTCGAAGATTTAAAGATGAGAAAGCTGTGCGCAAAGTGGGTGCCATACTTGCTTTCAAAAGAGCAAAAACAGCGTGCTGAAGACGTTTCAGCAGAGTGTTTGGCGATGTTTCACCGCTATAAAGCCGGATTTTTGCGTCGATTTATAATCATGGATGAGACATGGGTCCACTATTTCACACCTGAGACAAACGAATAACCAAAGCAGTGGACTGGAATGGAAGAATCGTGTCCAAAGAAGGTGAAGATGGTTTCATCTGGTCAAGGCGTCTGTTTCTTGGGATGCGCATGGAATTATTTTTATTGATTATCTTCAGAGAGGAAAAACCATCATCGGCGAATATTATGCTAATTTATTGCAGCGTTTGGGTGATAAAATTATGAAAAATGGTCTTATTTGGCGAAAAAAAAAGTTGTTTCATCAAGACAACGCTCCAGTTCACACATCTACTATTGCGATGGTCAAAATTAATGAATTAAAGTTCGAATTGCTTCATCACGCACCTTATTCGCCAGATTTAGCTTCTTTGAGCTATTTTCTATTTCCAAACTTGGAAAAATGGTTCGGTGGTAAATGATTTGCCAACTATGAAGAAGTGGAGTCGGCGGTTTTAAAGAGTTTGACAGTTCTTACTATAAACAGGATATGTAAGCTATTTAATATCGATGGAAAAAAGTGTATCGAGCTAAAAAGAGATAAGAAAAACTAAAGAAAATTTTTCTCAACTTTTTTGTACCTTCTTTATTAGGTTAGGTTTTGGAATCGCCCTCGTAAACTGTAGGTCCCGTTGGGTGAGTTCAAAAGTGTGTAAGCTCAATGAATGTGAGAAGCCTTCCAATGCTCCGTGCATGAGATGCAAGGAAATTTGCTTTTTTTGGATGTTTTTTTTTTTTGTAAACTTTGGTTAATCGGTTTTACTGCCATTTAAGGTATTTTATTTTCATTTAACAGATATTATTTCATAAGTGGTACTTTAGAGTTGTAGGGGATTGTATAGGGTAAAACTATTACAAGTGAAGTGTAATACTACTACTATACTTACTTATAAAATGTGGAAAAAATAAATGCATTATTTTTGTTTGACATTAAAGGCTCTACTTAGTAAGGTAGCATGGTCCGATTTAGGTCAAATATGCAACAGTTTGTCCAATAACTTGTTTCAATTCTGAATACAGAACTATTATACCTCCCTCATAGAAACCCTCATCTTTATTGGCAAAAAATTAGAAGTTTTCACAAGCTTCTCTCTTGAAAAAAAAATTGGGAGTTTTCACAAGCTCCTCTCTGTAATTTTTTATCAGCGAGGCCATTCATTACAGATAAGAGCAGATGTTAATGATTTGACGCCAAGTCCAGGCTATGAGTTTGATGTATAAGAACATCTCAATCAAACCCTTGGAGCTTTTGGCGAGTCACTATCGGTGTGTGTGGTCTGGTTTTATAATGATGAAATACAATTCTTCACCTATTGGCCAAAAAAGGTACCCATTTCTGAGCTACCTTTTTCCTTCAAACGATCCAGTGACAGTACAGATTCGAATTAAGAGTTTGACCGTAGGGGAGCAGCTTATAGTAGATGATTTTCCCCCAAACCTATCAAACACATAGTAAAATCTTTCGCACTATCAATTCTGGCTTAGCCACCATTTGTGCCCGCCTACCATGATTCGACCACGACTGTTTTCACTTAATGTTGTCGTAAACGATTCAGCTTTTATTACCAGTTATCATCTATTTTAGAAATTGGTCTGTTTTGTTGCGCTTCAGCAGCGATTCGTAGATTGAATTTCGGGCCATTAATTTTGTTAGCGTTAACTCGTGTAGCACCCACCCATACATCAAAGTTCGTTTTGGTTCCAAATGATTTTTTGTGCAATGTTAAGTTCCAGACCATCCGAAACTGTCCTTACATGACAGTCAGACTTGATGATATCCGTTATTGTATTAACATTTTTGACAATTGGCATTCCATAGCACTGTGCATCGTTGACATCAAAATTGCCCAAACGGAATTGGAAACTTCATAATTGCGTCCTATTGGCTATTATATTATCGGTATCATAAACACTATCCTCTTTTTCAGCCGCCAGTCTTGCATTTTTGCCTTTACCAAAGAAAAACTGTAGAGTATGGCGTAATTTCTCGTTGATGGTGTCCATCAATATTGAGTCAAACAATCACAAAACTGTCTAAATAATATTATGAGTATGAAATATTATCATTTTAATGCGATCTAGTGTAATCTAATTGTCTTTATATAACTAAAACCATCTATGGGAAAAATAATGGATTTATTTTTATTATACTTTACGTACTCGTATAAACTTGCAAAAGTTTATATTTATGTATTGCAATTATAGGTGAATTGCTATTACCCACTGCTTTACATACAGAAATTGTCTTAATGAATTTTTTACTCATAAACTATGCAAATGCACTAAATAATTAAATAAATTGCCAGCCTAGCTTTATATACAAAATTCTTGTGAATTACCTTGCATTTAAAATATAACATTACGAACTTACCACACAGTTCGTGGAATCAGTATTGACAATTAATGTTCCCAAGCACTGGTGACCACATCTCTATTTCTCTCACATGACACATCTTGAATTGTAACGAATTCATTTGATTGCTTTTTGTTCTCCGAAAATCTTTTCTCCATAATCGGCAACTTGCATTCAATTTATATTATTCTATGGGAAATTATATGTAACAGACAATTTTTACCTCTCGCAACTAACAACTAACTTCCCTAACAGATCTGCCTAGAAAACTTCTCGTCCAACCGCACCATCCCCGCATCAGGGAACAGGTTTCTTCACGTCATCGCTAGCCCGCCAACATCCATAGTCAGTTTCATGCTCTACTCGACTATACTTTATATGTACGAGTACAAAATAGAAAAAATTCCCTTGAATCTCATGTATGAGATATTTACGTATGTGAGAACTTCTCACATTCAGTGAGCTTACACGCATTCTATTCTTAGACCCATTCAACTCAATGGGATCTAAAGTTTAACGACAATTCCGAGCGTCACAGTTTGGGAATCATTTACTAGACCTGTCGATTATTCAACGATTTGACACGTACTTTATAAGATGTGTTTCATATTTATAAGGCCACCCATAAGTTAGCTTTATTTGTGTAAAATTAAATTTTTTGTTGTTATGATGTTCTATCAAAATACTTGTTTGGACGAAACAACTATGCATACAAACTTTGGGATTTGTGCAGATAACGGTACTTTTGGTTTTTGCGTTAATTCTGTTATTAGCGTGTTTCAAAATTATAATGCCAAGGTCAAATAATGAATTTTTCGCTATTAATTTCAACAATTTTTTTTTGTTTTTACTAAAAGAAATATCAAAGTTGACTTCTGTTTTTAGAAATTACGTAAAAGTTTTTAATTGGCATACTTAGTAACAAATTCATTATAATTTGTGGCTCAGTTTCCATCCAAGTCCCCTCAATCGCATTTTTGAGCTCTTGAACTGAGTTGAATTGGCGATTTTCTTTGTAAACGGCGTCTCAACAAGAACATAAGATTTAAATTTGGCGCCATTCGAAGTGTTATTGTTCGACATTTGAACAATTGGTATTGTTTACTAGTAGAAGGTACGAGGTTAGTAAAAATGGAGCACTACACGAATGAACAACGCATTCTCATTGTGAAATTGTTTTACCAAAATGATGAACGTTTTGCGGCTACAGTTCGCAATTGCGATCAACTTGGGGTCACAATAATGCTCCAAAAGAGTCAACTGTAAAGAGATTAATGGATAAATTTGCCAAAACTGGGTCTGTTAGTGATGTAAAGACAACAACGCGCTCTTCGACCAGGTCGATCGACCGAAAATGTCGCAGCTGTACGTGATGATGTCGCTCAAACTCCATCCACCTCAATTCGACACCGATTTCAGCAAATTGGTGCCTCCACATCCACTATGCAGTGAATTTTGACGAAAGATTTGCATCTTCATCAATACAAAGTTCAATTGACTCAGGAACTGAAGCCAACTGCCCATGGACAGCGAAGGGAGTTCGTTAATTGGGTATTGGAGAGACAACATGAAAATGCTGATTTTGCCGATAAAATCATCTTTAGTGACGAGGCCCATTTCCATCTTGATGGCTTCGTCAATAGGCAGAATTGTCGCATTTCGGGTGAGGAAAATCCTCGAGTGATTCACGAGAAGCAAATGTATCCTCAACGTGTCACTATGTGGTGTGGATTTTGACTGAAGGAATCATTGGATCTTTTTTTTTATAAAAATGAGGCATGTCAAGCGCAAACAGTCAATGGTGTTCGGTATCGTGAAATGATAACCAGTTTTTTTGTGCCTAGAATTGAAGAAATGAATGTGGAGGGCATGTGGTTTCAACAAGACGGTGCCACATGTCATACAGCCAGAGAAATAATTCAATTGCTGCATCAGTCATTTAAGCCGTGCGTTCTTGCTGGGACACCCTTTACATCCAGTTCATAACATCGATGTTGTTAGAGGAAAGCTAGGATTTTGTCTCTCTGCTGACGTAGATTGAGGCGTTATCTTGTTGGAAAATCCAGTCTCTGTTCCCATTTTCATTCAGAAGTGGGATAAGACTGTTTTCCAAAACTCGGATATAATTTGCGTTTTTCATCCTTGAGAATGGAAACTTCAGCTTCAGACAACCTGCTGCAGAAAATGCTGCCCAAACCATCATATTTCCACTTCCAAAATTCCGGTGGGATGAAATCGGATGTTTTTCTTTAAATCATGCGAATAACGCCGAAAACCACCAGGACCATCTAAATTCCTCTGACTCTCAATCTACAAAAATCCAACTGTATCAGATACTCGTCCTACCCGTCTTGCTGTACACCGCAGAATTCTGGGCTACGACGAAAGCGGATGAATGACCCAGCGAACATGTTGACCGGAGGGACCATAGTGATCTAATGCAAAAAATTTTCGACGATAATATGGATGGGCGACGCAACTGTATCAGATACTCATCCTACCCGTCTTGCTGTATACCGCAAAATTCTGGGCTACGACGAAAGCGGATGAATGACCCAGCGGACATGTTGACCGGATGGACCATAGTGATCTAATGCAAGAAATCTTCGACGATGATATGGATGGGCGACGCAGAAAGAAACGGCCTAAGATCTGTCGGAAGGTTCAGGCTTTTGAAACTATATCAACGCTTAGTCTTATACAGGTATAGACGCTCGAAGTGTTAGCAAGTTCATGTTTCTGCAGTATGCAAGCATTTAAGCATTTATAGCATTCCAACGACTAATGACAGCGCGCTCATTTTTCGACAATCGTCAGTCTGTTATGTTGTTTTCAAGACAATCAAAATGGAATTCAAACGTAGTAGCTCTGCTTTGTATTTGGCTGGGAAAATCGCAACCAGCCATTGTTAATAGGCTACGACATTTACGTCTTAACAAAAAGTTTATGCGTCAGACCAATACATCATGTGGGTTGCACTGCTATCAATATTAGATCATATGGATGCCACAGATGCATTGAACAGATTAACGGAAAGTCCATAAGAACGAAATTTATCTAAAAAATTGATTTAGCTGTATTTCGAAAAAAGGAAATTTTAAAAAACTATTAAAATTGAATTATTTTCCTCACTGTCTTCAATTGAAAAATATCTATTTTTTTTTTTTCTTCAAAAAGCCCGATCATCAAAAATTCGTTAACGCACTTTACACACTTTGCCTTGAGTGGCAAAGGGATGGACAGAAAATGAAATTGTAGCCAACATTGTGAAAGCGGTTTCATATTTTGTATGTATGATTTAGCTATATTTCGAAAAAAATATCAAATTTTGAAAAACTATTAAAATTGATTTTTTTCCTTACTGCCTTCAATTGAAAGATATCTATTTTTTTTCTTCAAAAAGCCCGATCATCGAAAAATCATTAACACACTTTACACACTTTGGGATGGAATGGATGGGAGGGATGGACAAAAAATGAATCGTCTTAATCCATCAATGTGAAAGCAGTTTAATATTTGTATGTATGTTAGCATTTTCTATTTTTATTTCGCTGTTTTGTATTTTTCTAACTAAAGTGCTCTGAAATCCAAAAAATATTTGAGCCACTTCTTTTTTGATTATTAGAAACCAAAAAATTACTATTTCATTAATTTTATGTTTACGATAAAAATAAATTGGTTAATTATTTTATGTGGCTTACGGATGGACGACCATTGTGTGTTCATATTTTTACGAACAAAATCAATGTGGGCAAGTTTATGCTCTACTTTTAAAGCTGGAATACATAATTGAACTTGGCATTATAATTGTGAAACACGCAAAAAACAAAATTATCGCAAAAACAAAAATATCGTTAGCTGCAAATTTCGTGTGCATGTTTTTTTCGCCACAACAACAAAAAATGTACTTTTACACAAATAAAACAAATTTATTGCTGACCTTATAAATATGAAACGCACCTTATAGTGCTTATATCAAATTAAGTATTTCAGATTTAGGAAGTTTGGATTCGTTTCGATTTGTTTTTCTTTTTCTTAAAGTTTTTTTTGTTATATAGGGTGATTTTTTAAGATTTAAGTTTTTAAGGTTGGCAGCGCTGGTTGATAATGGCGTCCAAACGTTATCTGTCAGAGTGAATGAATGAAAGAGCCTCACAAAAGCTCTATGAAAATCCGCTGCTTTATCGAAAAATTGTGTTCAGCAATTAGGCTCATTTCTTGCTAAACGGATACGTATACAAGCAAAATGGTTGCATCTGGAGTGATGAACAGCCATATGCCATGCATGGATTACCGAAAAAACGTTGT
The DNA here is from genome assembly GCA_019455685.1 of Philornis downsi. Classification (NCBI taxonomy): domain Eukaryota; kingdom Metazoa; phylum Arthropoda; class Insecta; order Diptera; family Muscidae; genus Philornis; species Philornis downsi. Next base: position 423,645 of record JAHXMU010000087.1, on the reverse strand, counting down.
GGTTTATGGGCTGGTGGCATCATCGGTCCATTTTTCCTCAAAGACGACCGTGGAAGCAACGTTACCGTCAACAGCGAACAATATCGAGCCATGATACGCGATTTCTTTTTGCCCCAATTGGCTGAGTTGAACTTGCTTGACATGTGGTTTTATTAGGACGGTGCAACATGCAACACTGCTCGTGAAACAATGGATATGTTGAGGGATGAACTTGGTGAGCAGCTTTTCTCTCGATTTCGCCCCTAAAGTCTTGCGATTTAACGCCTCTTAATTATTTCTTATAGGGTTATGTCAAGTCGTTAGTTTATGTCGACAAGCCGAACACTATTGAAGCCTTGCAGGATAACATAACAATCGTTATTCGTGGAATACAGGTCGAAATGCTCGAAAAAGTGACGAAAAATTGGACCTTCCGAATGAACATTTTGGGACGGAGCCGCGGACAACATTTACATGAAATTATCTTTAAAAATTAAATGGCAAAGACCAATTTATCGATTCTAATAAATAATTTTAATATATGATGCACATTTGATTGTTTTATACGACTTTTAAAAAACCACGATTAACACATCACCCTTTACTAAGATTACATATTTAACACCCAATATTAATGCTTTGTTTATGAAATTTAAATTTATAAAATCTTTTTTTATTTATTGCTGTTTAATTGATTTCGGGTTTGACTGCGTACTTCAAGCATACGAAAATAATATGAAATTAAAATATTTCACACTTTTTCGAAGAATTCGCAATAGCTTCCATCTCACACTGAAATATCTCCGAAAATTTTGGGAAATTTCGCAAAGTTGTTTGCATTGTAATTGCACCTGTTGGGAATTCATATCCGTGTGGGCTTTGCAAAGATGAATCTCCACACCAACTTTGGGCATAAGTGATGAAAAATAGCTTCTGATTATTGTACGGCATATTGATGAATGTTTCATCGGCTTCCGTACCCTCCTTCATAATGATTTCATTTTCCATATACCGTAAATAGGCATAATACGCAATTTTTACAGCAGCGTTATTGGCAATATTATTGCTTTGTGATGGGTGCTTGCTTAAACGATGACGACCATCGTATCTATAATTACGATACTGTGATTGAAAACAAAGATTCTGTTCCTCGAAGGCTTTTAAAGTACTGTCATCCCACCAGTCCCTGGTAGCATAACCGTGCGCATTGTAAAAACGACCGTCACCAATCAATGCTTGAATCATTAAACGGGCCACCACAGTGCCCAATTCAGCATATAGTATTGCTTTGGGATAGGCAGGATGCCACACATGAAATGGTTGCAGAGCTGCTATGTTCACTGTAATTCGATTTTTCCCAAATTCATAGAATGGCCTTAGAGATGCATCGAAGACTCTCATTAGACTTTCAGAGCGAATGTGTAATTTATTGCCTCTCATGGACTGAAAGTGTTTCATAATATTTTGCACATTGCTAACATAATTTGTGGAATCCATTTCCAGGCCTTTAAAGAACTGCTCAAAATCCTCCTCATCATATGATCTAATATTAAACTGCATATTAATTAGTTTCTGTTTAGCGCTTTCTCTAGTTACATTGGATATCCATTGATATTTCCCATTTTGTAAATTATTCAGCATTATTGCCTTAAGATCGTGCCACATAGTGTAGACCTGTCTCTCATAGTTCCAGGAACGATATTCCTCGTAGGCGATGTGTTGAATGTATTTACTAAAGAAGTATTTAGTATTTTGCAAGCAAACATAATCTATAGTTGTAGCCGTTGCTTTGGCGTCTACTACAAAGTCATCCTTTATCAGACGCCAGAGTATGTAATTTTCGACAATCTCAGTGGGGGTGCGATCGAAAATGTGTAGTAAATTATCGAAATATTCCTCATTTTCCATATAGATTTCTGGCGGTACATCATCGATGCTGAGAGCTATCTTTATTAAAGATTCCGTATAAAATAGATCTTTATATCTATGATGCAGCTCGCGTAAAGTATATTTGTTTCGAGCACGACCTCTATTTCTGCCATAATCGCTTTTAGCTTTCACTAAAGCATTATGAAATACTTTTACATCATTAGCGATTTGGGTGGCTTCTTCAAGGGTTACGCTGAACATTTGCCTTAACATTTCTGCCATAGGAATAGTTTGTGTTTGCCTCAGCACATTTTCCTTTTCCTGTTTTATGTAAATAATTGTTTTATTATGATTTTCCACATCATAGTTAACCTCTATCGACAGTATAATCGCTCGTCCATACATTTGTTGTATTTTCGCTACTGTGGACCACCAATTGGAAGGCGTTTTTCTGCGGCCATGTTTCTTACGAAACGAAAATTGTCCAAATTCTTGGTAAAACTGGTTGAGGCCTTCGTAATACGCACATACATCCTGTTTAATATTCTGACAGGATTTGTGAAAATTATAAATTTTCCCCTCAATTTCATCTCCAGCTCTGAAGGTCGTTAACAGCTTTTCTACTCTTTTGTAGGCATAACTATAGAAATCATTGCACGGATCCTGGGTGTTGTCCATCCATGTCTTCATGTCAGCGGCCTTGATGCGTCTCAATAATTCTATGTCGTTGGCGTTGTTCAATTTCAGACTTTCAGTTTTTTTGCCGATTTGTCTGCAGTAAACTTGTGACGGTGTCAACGATGACAAGAGATGAAGCATCATAATAGAGTGCAGAGTGATGCTATTACTTGCATATCTGAGTTTATTAAACATTTTCGAATACAACCGCTTTAGATTAGTGCTAATTTCGTACTAAATTTTGGGGCGTTTTTCATGTGGTAATATTATGCTGAACTTGTTATCGCCGCATAAATTTGTGTGTCATTTCGATAAGACTATTTCGATTTAGGCTCTTTGGAAAGAATGCAAATATTTTACGAGTGTCACATGATAACTACCTAGATTTTCCAATGAGAGTAGGAGGATAAATGAATTTTAACTCGAAGTGAGTTTTATCAATCAAGTCTTTAATAGTCGGGTGATGGTAAAAGTGAAGGTGCCGAAGAATACTAAGAAGGTTCCGATTGAAGATTCAAACGCCCATAAGCCGAAACTGAAATATGAAAACACTCTAGATCCATTTGTAATTTTATTTTTCCAGATAGTAACAAAACAACTGATACGAAGAATCTCCTCTTTCGAAAATTGACGCGTTTCGTAATTCGTTAAATAATTCTTCAGCGATGTTGCTTAGCTCACTTGATAACTGCCACAGTGTTTTTTTCCAAAATGCAACCTCTACATTGGAGGTGCAAAAGACGGTCAACCAAAGCGGTTATTAGAAAGCTACAATTTTAGAAAATTCAGTATTCTTCTTCGGTGCTAATAAAAGTTTATCTGTATTTGACTTCGGTTTTAAATACCCTAATTATAACTAATGGCAAAAGCATAAAATGCATCACCAAAAATGATCTTGAAACTTGAAACATCATAATTATTTATTAGGATTGATTTATGTTAAATCCAGATTGCTCTATCGTGGTATCTGTACTCTACTAACTGCTTGTAAGATTCTATAGAGTTTGATATGTTAAAGACTAAAGTCTATCCTATCTTTAGATCTGATAATTCTAAAAGTGATTAGATCACAATATGATAAATCCTAAAAAGGATTCAAGAAAAGAGGATGGACATGCACCATCTTTTTGTTGACTATCAAGCTGTTCTCAGCAGTCCCATATGGCAAAAATTTTATGAAGTCAGGGTCAAATTTGGTATTCCTTTAATGCTTGTGAACGCTACAAGGAGTAGAGGAGAGAGGCAGACCGACTTTTTAGGCTTAAGAAACGGTTGTGGAAAGACTGTGAGAGTGGGGAAATAGAAAGGTACAGGGATAGAGGTGAAGCACAAAAATTCTACAAAAAGCTAAAAAGTACAGGGTGTGAAACAGGGCTCTCCTCCTGTAAAGACAGCGGGGAAATCCTGTCACAGATACGCAGAATGTGCTACAACTATGGAGAGAGCATTTTTACAAGCTCTCAGTTGCGGATGGCAGCACGAGTAAGGAAATCACTCCAATTATTGGCGATGGCATAAATTGCCCAGTTCCGCGCGAAACAGAGATAAGAACAACAAGGTTGCGGGCGCTGATAGCTTGCCAGCAGAGTTATTTGAAACTAGTGGCGATGAGCTGATAAATAGCCTGCATCAGCTCCTGAATACAATTTGGCTCAAGGAAAACATGCCAGATAATTGAAATTTAAGTGTACTGTGTCCTGTGTTTAAAAAAGGTGATATAAGTGTTTGTAAAAACTAACGCGGTATCAGTCTTTTACCCATTGCTTATAAGGTCCTGTCGAGTGTGATACATGAAAGACTAAAGCCGATTCTAACTGACCTGATTGGACCTTATCAGTGTGGCTTTAGACATGGTAAATTAACAACTGATCAGATATTCACTCTACGACAAATTTTGGAGAAGTCCCAAAAAAATAGATCGACACTTACCATCTTTTCGTCGATTATAAAACTGCCTTCTGCCTATGAAGCTTATACGTCTTTGTAGGGTGACGCTGACTGGCACGAAGTCTTCAGTAAATATAGGCAAAGATCTTAGCGAGCCCTTTTTACATCATACGAGGATTTAGGCAGGGCGACAGTCTATTGTGCGACCTTTTCAACATATTGTTGGAGATGATTATGAAGAAAGTTGCAGTTAATACCACCGGTACCATTTTTAATAAAAGCCATATGTTACTCGCATATGTAGATAACATAGACATTATTGGGCGAAAACTGCGAGATGTTACTGCAGCCTTCTCAAGCATCGAGAAGGAAGCGGTGAAAATGGGTCTGGTGGTTAACGAGGACAAAACAAAGTTATTGGTTTCAACAAACAAAGAGTCTACTTGTTTGGAACGCTGTGTGAACGTTCACAACTATAATTTTAAAGTGGTGGAAAATTCATCTTACTCGGTTCCGCTGTAAACAAAACGAATGATGTCAACATGGAGATAAAATGAAGAGTGTTGTTTGCTAATAGATGTTGTTTTGGGCTAAGCAAGCGATTCAATGATAATTGTTTGTCGAGAGAGGATAAACAAAAATCCGGCTGTACGAGACGTTGATTTTACCTGTCTTGTTATATGGCGCATAATCCTAAATTAAGACGCAAGTGGATGAAGCAGTACTGGCAGTTTTAGAGAGGAACACACTCCGGAAAACATATGGGCCCATTATCGTCAACAGAGAGTATCGGTGTCGCATGAACAATGAACTCTATGAGCTATATGCTGACATCGACGTGGTCAAACGAATTAATACACAGCGATTGCGTTGGCGGATGGACCCAAAATGATCCGGCACGGAAAGTTTTCGACAACGAACTCGATGGACGGCGCAGAAGAGGTCGACCAAAACTTCGTTGGAAGGATCAGGCTTTTGAAATACTATCGAAGCTTGATGGGACGAATTCGAAGAGAAGCGCAGAAGATTGAAGCGCTTGGAATTATTTTCTACGGGCTGCGTATAATACAGGGTTGCCCATATTCGATGGACCCATGCTTTTAAAAAAAAAATCAAAGAAAAAAATAAAAATTTGGCGGTTGGCAATCTTATTCATTTAATTTATTCCAAGTAGATTTGTTTACATCAATTTTTGAATATGATATCTCCCAAATGGCCGCCTCTGGCGTTGATGGCTTATTGTACCCTTTTTGCAGCATTTTCCATCGTTTTCGCCAACATTTCGGCCGGAATAGCGGCTATTTCTTCACGAATGTTGTCCTTGAGCTCTTCTACGGTCCTTGGCTTGTTAACGTAAACCTTTGACTTCAAATCCACCACTTTTCGACATCAAACGGCCCGGAAACAAATTCTTCAGAAAATCGATTGTTATGCGACTTGTGTGCGGTGGAGCGCCGTCTTGTTGAAACCAGAACTGCCTCATACGCTTTCGACGAATAATTGGCATCACAAAATTGGTCATCATGTCGCGATAACGCTCCTGGTTGATGGTAACAGCATGGCCATTTTCGTTTTGGAAGAAAAACGGCCCAATGACCGTTTTCGCACTAACGCCGCACCAAACTGTGACTTTTTCGTCATGAAGAGGCAATTCTTGAATCTCCTGAGGATTTTCAGTGGCGTAAATACGGCAATTTTGCTTATTTACGGTCCCATTCAATGTGAAATGGGCTTCATCGGACATGATAATTTTGTTCCAAAATTGCTCGTCATCATCGGCCATTTCGATGACTCATTGGGCCCATTCCAATCGACGAGGCTCGTCCGCAGGCAACAATCTTTGCGTCAATTGAATTTTGTACGGGAACAAATGCAAATCAACGCGAATAATCCGTTGTAAAGTGGACCGAGCCATGCCCAACTGCTGAGAACGGCGTTTTTGGGATGTTCTTGGGGACCTCTCAACACTGGCACGTACGGCAGCGATATTCTCGGCCGATCGCCTTGGTCGACTTTTATTTGGCCTCTTCGGATTAGAAAGAGCCTCACCAGTCGAAAATTTTTCGCATAAACGCTTAATGGTGTTCTTAGAAGGCGCACTTCTCACATTTTTCAATATTTTAAAAGCACGTTGAGTTTTCACAATTGACTTCTTCTGTTGAATGTAAATTTCAACTATTTCAGAGCGCTCGCGTGGCGTGTATTGTTCCATGGTAAAAATCTGCTTGGACTGACGCTTCAAACGCTGTATGTCATTAAGCGATCTGACATCTCTGTCAAAAGTTATGGCGTTGCCAGATGGGTCCGTCGAATATGGGCAACCCTGTAGATAATTATGTCTATTCCATTCGCCACGTATAAAGAAGAAGATAAAGCTTGTACGTTTTTGATGATGACGATAACACCAACGTTGATCGAAGTGACAAACAAAATCAAGTTTTTTATATCGAAGAACAGATGGTCTAATTGTTTCGCATGTTGCGTGAATACCGTCAATTATAATTGAGTAGTGGAGGATGGTGTCATTTATCTCGATAAGCATGAATTTAGCTGGGAAATTAGAAGCAGAGTATTGCTTGCAAGCAGAAGCCGCTTTGGACTTAGTTAATGGCCCTCGATTTACAAAAATCCAACTGTATCATTTCAAGTCATTCCATTTATTTTGGTCTATGGACATATAAATCTTTGCAGACTAAGATATATAACATATTTTAAGAAAGTTAT
>JAHXMU010000087.1:393822-411508 GCA_019455685.1 Philornis downsi | reverse complement strand
TTCTGCTCTGAAATCCAAAAAGACTTGAGCCATTTCTTTTTTGATTATTAGAAACCAAAAAATTAATATTTCATTAACACACAAAGTGTTTGAGTGGCAAAGGGATGAACAAAAAACGAAATTATGGCCATCATTGTGAAAGCAGCGTAATATTTTATTTTGTATGTTAGCACTTTCTATTTTTTCGCTGTTTTTGTATTTTTTCTTACTAAAATTGTTTTGAAATTAAAAACAATTCACGTGATTTCTTTTTCGATTATTAGAAACAAAATAAATTAAGATTTCACAAAGTGCCTTGAGTAGCAAAGGGATGGACAAGCAATAAAATTGTGGCTATCATTGTAAAAGCAGCGTAATAATTTTTTTTTTTTATGTTAGCGCTTTCAATTTTTCTTTGCTGTTTTTATATTTTTTTCTTACTAAAGTGTTCAAAAACATGTTAAGTCTTTTTTTTCGATTATTAGAAACAAACAAATTCAGGTTTCACCTATACCCAAAGTGCCTTGAGTGGCAAAGGGATGGACAAGCAATGAAATTGTGGCCATCATTGTGAAAGCAGCGTAATATTTTTTTTACGTTTGCATTTTTAACATTTTTTTTACCTTTGTTTAATCATTAAATATATCAAAAACCCAAAACAAAATTCATATCTTTGTATTGTTTCTTTATTATATTTCAAATTTTTATCAGAATTGTTCTTTCCATTGTATTGACATTTTTATAAGATTTCCAATTTTGTGGTTTTATTTTGTCTTTTATTATTTGTTTAAAATTATTTATATGATGGATTTGTTTAGTAAATTATTTTTTTTTTCATTTTGTATGACTAGAACTTTTCATTTTATTTAACTTTTTCAATTATATTATATTGTAATTATAATAATAATTGCTAATTATAACTGTCATAATAATCATAATCATAATAATAATAATCATAATCATAATAGTAATAATAATAATTGAATTTAATATGCAATGTCGATGTTAATTTAAAACATTTCATTGAAATTTTACATTTCTATTAATTCATTAGGTTTTTGTTTTCTCGTCAATTGATTTTGCTATTAAATTATTTAAATTGTTCCACTTTTGAGTGCGTGTGTATGTCTTTCTGTGTATATGTGTGGGGCGGTTCGCGTGTGTGTATATGTGTGTGTGTGTTTAGTAATTATTCAAATAACTTTTTTTTTTTTTTTGAGTAGGGAGAAAAATTAAAGCTTTCTGTTTTTCCAAATGTTGTAAATTTGTAAATATTTTGTTTCTTTAGTTTTTGTAATTTAATACTAAAAATCACTTAGTGGGTTTTGTATGAACTCTAAATTAATATGACGTATTTTATTTTTGAAATGTGAAATACGTTTTCTAAACTACAGTGGTTTGTATTCTTTGCGTGTCCATGAAATAATTATTTAATTTGGGACGTGTGGAAGAATTGCTTACTTTTTCGTATTTTTGAATAGTTTTTTGAAAGTAAAGTTTTATCGCCTAAGTGCAGTACAATAAATGAGTGTAGAAAGACAAGTCCTAAAAATTTACGAAATTGATTTTCAACGGTAAACTTTTATAAAACTTATCAGATACTTCAATAAAATTGATTGAAAATTTTCAACAAATGTGTGAAATTTTATGTAGACTTAAGTTAAATATATTAATAGTACTACTCAGCTGTTGATATAGTATACGGAATCTCTGAGTACTGTAAATATTTACAATTTCAGGCGGTAAGACATCGTAATCATTTGTTGTTAAAATACTACAATACTACTACTACCTGATTTGCGAATTCGAGAAAGTTGTGGAAAGAAAACATTTTAACATTTTAATATGACTGAAAACAGGGTTGTTTATGCTACCATGTTTGTGGTTGACAGAAAAGTTGATGCTTTTAACTCGAAATCTGACAGATTTTCAACTTACACTTGATATTTATAAATAATGCGAAATACGATCCCTTTGAGTTATTCAATTTTGAAACATGTCTGTGTATTACATTGGATGTTAAAGTTAATTGGCTATGAAGAGGATAGAATAGGTGAAAGAGAAGCTTAAGATTTCAATAACTTAAGGTGAAACATTCTTCAATGAGTTAATCTTTGCGCATGTCCTGATGAAAAGCAAAAGCAATAAGTGTCTAAGAGAAAAATCTGCTACGGACATAAACATGGCCTAACAACAAAAAATTCAAAAAATTCAGACTACAAGCAGAAATATGAAACATGGAATAGCAACTAATACCAAAGAATGGTCGCCCACTTTTTAAAATAAAAGAAATGGAAACAAAAAAAGTTTAAAAATTCAATACTGGAAAATGGTAAACAAATCATATAAAGAGCGATCACTTTCTGGGACTCTCGGCAAATTTTAAACGAGCAGCGAGCTAACTCACGACTTTTTTTTTTAGAGAGTTAGGAGTCACATTTACGGGTTTCAACGCATTTAAAAAGAACAGAGGGTTCCCATATTTGTTTCAGGTATCTATAATTGACACAAAATGGTGATTTTTTGACTTTACAACTTTTTCTAATAAATTTTTTAGATTTAAGTTTTTCAGGTTTGGTTGGTAATGGCGTCCAAACGTCATCTGTCAAAGTGAAAAGTGTACTGTATACTATGTCATTTCATCATGGAATGACGCATAATCTACCACAACGTCTAATTTTTGATGAATGGGCTTTACAAAAGCTCACTAAAAACCTGCTGTTTTATCGAAAATTTGTATTCAACGATGAGGCTCATTTTTTGCTGAACGTATAAAAAAAAATCGATTATTCGACTCTTTCAAATATATATAAAAATTTTAACAAAATGAAAACATGAAACATGAACCCAGAAGTCGACTTTTCGACTTTTTCACTACATCAAAGTCAGTTACGAGGTTTTCCAATTTTCCCTACAATCGGTCCTTTAGTTAAATTTCAATTTATAGAACCCTAAACTGTTTGTCCCATGAGGCCATCGCGAAATATTTTCAAATACAACTACAAATATTCATCATTGAATCAGTTTCATTTAGATTATCGAGCCACTCTCCGTCATACGAAATGTAATCGCCGCTGTTGACTCGTATATGATTATACAGTTGGCAAAAGTTTGTGTTTTAGTATTGAATTTTTAACTAAACCTAATGCTTCTGAATTCAGTAACTTATTAGAGAATGTGTTTGTTTTGTGTATACATTAATATTAAAATAAAGTTTTTTTTTTTTTTTTTACAAGTGCGAGTACTCAAAATTTTAACTGTTATTTAAATATTAAATAGAAAGCCGACTTCGTAGGGGAATTGGCTGATTGTCCCAGTGTGAGAACATAATCAGGAGGGACTGAGGTAGGAAAGATAGGAAAGGAGTTTTTAGCCATTTTCTAAACTAATGGGTATTCATCTTTTATGAATTACCAACGGATATATGTACCAGAAGCAGAATTTCTATGTTCTATGTTAATAGAGCAAAAGAGACACGACTGTGAAGAGGCTAATATTCGAAATTTAGAGTCTTTTCCCATAAAATCTATTTCCCCTGTAAGTATTTGTAGCGTTGTTCTATCTTGACCATGGAGAAGAATTACATACAGAGGCCGCATTTGTCTCTAAAGTGAAAATTAAGACTATTAGAGCAGCCAGAGAGCAAGGTAGTACTGCTCTCTTGCCCGTTTTCCTTGTACAATATTTCGATAATTTTGTATATTTTTGTTAATGTTTCTAAAGGTTATAGTAATGTAAATGTTAACATACAAAGATCATTGAAACAGAGCGTAAGCGTACACGTTTGTGCTCTTGAGTAAGCATTCAGAGACAAATTTGACCTCTGTCTGTAATTCTTCTCTGTGCCTTGATTAAAGAATGAAGGTAGGTATCGCTCGGTACTCACCGAAATGTAACACTGAAAATGGATTATATTGATCCATCTTTCCTGTTACTTCCAAAATTGACAGAATTTCCGAAATATTGTTTTTCTTCTACAAATTCTCATTGCACCAACGTATACTTCCATTCGCTGTATTGCTTTATAAATTATGATGAAATTTGAAAAAATTCTATCCTTAATTACTTGCTTACTATACATTTCTTTCTTATAATCCATATACTTATTCTTACAACAAATTCCCCTGCATGTCATTAATGGAACATTGGGGAAATTCTCACATTCAGTGAACTTATATGCATTCCATTTTTACACTCACTCAATCCGAACCTGAAAAAAAGACGTTTAGAAGTCGAAACGTCTACAATATGAACACAAAAGTCGATTTTTCGACACTTAATTTTTTCTACAAAAGACCGTTTATTCAAAACTCAATTTTTGTTCCGTGAAAAAAGTCAACTTTTACAATATGAACACAAAAGTCGACTATTCGACTCTTCTAAGTTTTTCTATAAAAGGCCGTTTAGTCAAAATTCAATTTTTGTACTGTGAAGCTATCGCAAAATAATTTCAAATACAACTACATACGATATATTTATCATTAAATCATAGTTTCATTTAGATTATAGAGCCACTCTCGGTCATACGGAATGTAATCGCCGCTGTTTACATGATTATACAGTTGGCAAAAGTTTAGTGGTAACCAAAGAATTAATTTTATAAAATGGTAGACATTCGTTGTTGTTTCGGTCACTGGTCACGCTTACTATACATGTGCCAACTTATTTTTGTATCCATAATGCTAAATGTCATAGTTTCCATTTGCCATTATGTTAAATGCGAAATTTGGGTATGAATAATTACACTGCCGTTCACTTGAATAGCTCCCCTCCTAATCATTTAACAATAGTGACTACTATTTAAAGTATACATCACATAACGGTTCAGTTTTTACTTATTTGTTTCTCCTACTTCTACACATCGCCTACAAAAAGTGTCCCTTCCAAGCCATGGAAGTGTCCCGTCATTTTAATTCGCTCTTTTCTTTTAACTGAGTGAAAAATATGTTCTTCTTTTTTGGCCCATTTGAATAGCACCCCTCACGTGGTAATCAGTTTAAGTTTGAAAGTCTTTTGCTGATCATCATAAATCAGATCGGATTACAGTAATTATGTATAATTAATTATAAAACAATCGATTTTAAGTAAAATGGGCCGAGCTAAATCCTTAAGTGTCGAGGAAAGATCCAAAATTAAAACCTACAAGGAGTGTGAACTTTCTATTCATCAAATAGGCAGAAAAACTAATAGAAGTCGCAAAGTTATTTCGACATATTTACGTGACACCGAAGGCTATGGAAATAATATGAAAGGTCGCACAGCAAGTGCTATTACAGCCGCTGACAAGAGGGCTGTTCTGAGATATGCCTCAAATTCACACGACTCTGCTGCCAAAATCAAGGAAAAAGCTGATGTAAGTGCAAGTGTATCAACGATAAAAAGAGTTATTTTCAAAGCAGCACACTTGCAATGCTTGAGACTTAAAAAAAACCACTGCTAAACAATCTTCGTAAGGAACGTCGCCTTAATTTTTGTCGTTCGGCTATGACGTAGAGTAGAGAGTGGAATAGAATTGAAAAAAAAAAAAATAATTTAGAGGGTCCTGATGGATATAATTACTACTTGCACGATCTTCGAAAAGAGGAACACCTGCTCAATCGATTACACAGCCGAGAAGGTGGAGTTATGGTATGGGTGCGATTTCTTGTTATGGCACAATAGAGCTCCAGTTTCTCTCTGCAAAAATGAATGCGACTTCATACAAAGCCGTGCTGGAAAAGCTTTCGCTGAAGTTACAAATGTTTTCGAAGCCTTGGAATGGAAATTCCTGCTTGATACCGCCCAATCCATACAGGAAGAGTCGTCAAATCAAGGATTGAAAACCAAAATGTTGAGGTTATGAACTGGCCGCCTTACTCTCCAGACTTAAATATTATTGAAAACGTGTGGGGATGGCTAGTACGCAAGGTGTACGAATCAGACAAGCAATATTCAAGCGAAAGTGAACTCATTAATGGAGTTAAACAGACTTGGTCGTGTATTTCGCTGGACCTAATCAAAAAACTGTATGATACTTTATCGAACAGAATATATGAATGTATTCTCAACTAGGGCGGAAGCAATCAACACTAAATTTGAATTAAAAATACTTATTTTTAAATTAGATGTAAGCAAACAATAATACCTTCAATTTATAATTAATGTTTTCGCGGATAATCTAATTTTTGTAAGGGGGAGCTATTCAAATGAACCAAAAACTGAAATTGAATTTCGGACTTTTTTTGTGTTTAATATTTTAGTACTTAATTTATTGAAATGTGTATAAACCTCCAGGTTTATACTTACTTTTAAGTTAAATGAATTAATTTTGAAATTTAAATATTGTAAAAGACAACTCTCTTATTTAAGTTATCTAAAACCAATCAAGTAATTATCGATAAATATCCCAATGATTATTGTGAATAATTAACTGTAAGCTGAAGAAAATATGGAAAAGGGAAAATGGAAAATCCAATCTTACCAGCAAAGTTGCTGATTCAAAATCAGCCAGTTTTTGCAGCACAACTCGCATGGTGAGCATCTCAATCTCAGAAAATAAACATATTGAATTAACTCTAATTCATTTGCATTTTTTCTATCTCTCCCTCTTTTATATATTTTATATATATTAAATCTTAACTTTACTTGTATAATTTCTCAACTCTGAGAAATTATGCAATTATTCTAAACCCGCCAATTCTTTAGCAAAGAACTTACTGCCCGGCACGGAAGAACTGGCCCTCAATTAATCAACTCCAAACCAATCCCATATACAGTCCACTATCTCTCTACTAAGTTGTATCACAACAACACCGCCAGAGATTAAACCTGGATTAATTTCTTATCAAAACCAGTACATGGTCCTTCGAGCCGGATTTGAAACAGCGACCTATGGATCTATAGGTACAGTCCGGACGGAAATTTATGTTATTGGATTACAGCAATTACGTGAAATATGATTTATAAAAGCACAACCAGTTCGTTATAATTTTTATTATGGAAAAAATCGAGCTCAGAGAAAAATTATAGGGGGTGCTATTTAAGTGAGCGGCACTGTATGTTTCATTCCATTCCCCTCAATTGAGACATGAAGGCTTATATGTTTTGTGTACAAACTGTTACATACTTTGTTACAGCACTACACGAAATTTTAAATTATATCGTTAAGGGACAAGCGGTTCGTTTCTATGTGGTTTACCAGGGTCATGTTTCGAATCTGTCCCCTTGCATGTGCTGCAGTTATAATGAATTGTTTTTAATGTAGCACTAACAACTTTAGTTTCATTTTCTGATACATATTTAAATAAATTTTTAAAATGTTAGTTATTTTTGTTGACACAAGTAGTTAATGTTATATCAGTTTTTTTCATAATGCAGAGTGTGGGATTAAAGTTGCCAAATCAACAACAATAATGTTGTGAGCAGATACTTTAAGGATTATTTTTTTAGTTTATAATAGAATATTTGTGATGTGGTTATGGTGGCAAAATGTCAAACTTTAGATTTAAGTGTGTACATGAAAAACTGTCACTTTAGATTGGTGGATGATTATAATACGACAGCTTTGCTGTTCAAAAACCTGAATTTCTGCCTGGAAATTAGAATTTAAAGAAATTCATTGCTTTAAATAGATGTTCTGGGAATTAAGCAAGCAATTTGATAACAATATCTTCTTTCCCTTCACCATAAATTGCCAAAATTCCTATGACTTAGTAATAACTTTGCAACCATTGTTGTACACCACCAAATCCTAGATAACAGGGTGTGCCCAATATGAAAGAATTTCTGCATTTATAAGTTAGTATTGCAATAGTGGTTTTAAGATCAATAATTTATACACAAAGAAAAGATTTATTTCATTATTCACACCCAATGTTATGTTGAATTTCTTTTGTTTGCCTGGAATGGCAAACTTCTTTAAAGCAAAAAAGAATCTTAAAAAATTCCTTCATGTCACGCAGGGATAATAAGTGAGAAAATTTCAAGAAAGGGACATAACCCTTCCCAGTCGGCAAATATCGACAGTGAAATTATATGCAAATTTCTATATTGTATATGTGTCCGTTACAATGATAGAGGTCTAATATATGCATTTTTGTACTAAAACATCAAATTTTTATTTCAAACAATATGTTGGTATTTTAGGTCATTGATATCATTCATATTTCTTCAAGAAGTATAAAATGTCATGAGGACTTTTTTCTCAAGACTATAAAATAACGATTTCCCAAAACCACAAAATTATTCAACTGCTTATAAATGCTACATCTTAAGATACAGATTTGAATGAATGGATGTTTTCAATAGTTGCCATATCTTACCTTCAAGAGAGCACCTCTTTAGTGGATGAAAATGTTAAACGTGCATGATGTGCGTTTATGTGAAAATTTGAAATTTGAAAATCCAGATATTAAAAAATAATGGGAATTTTAAAATACGTTTATTTAGTGGGAAATGCGTTAATTTTTATTAGTTTAATCGTGAATTATATAAATATAATTCGACTAAAATATTATACAAATATAATTCGAAGTATAGATCAACCATGCTTTTAACTTTCCATTGTAACTTTATATTATAATTTTTAAAATGTTAAAACCTATTGGGAATTTCCTAACTTCCGATCTTCCCTAAAAAACCTATGCGGATGTTAAAAAATTATAGGAATTTAAGAATATGCCTATTTAGTGGAAAATGCTTTCGTTTTTTATCTGCTTAATTTGGAATTGAGTAAATATAATTCAAAATATAGATCGAACATGCTTTTAATCTTTTCACCAATTGTTGGTATAATCATAAATTTATACGAGTACGTAACCCGTGAAATTTGAGAATTCACCTTATTTTTTGAACACACCTATATATATATATGTATACATATATGTATCTATAATATAAAAATGAATCGCTAAATGTGTTGGTAAGCGCATAACTCAAGAACGCCTGGACCAATTTGGCTCAAATTTTTTCTCAATTGTTCGTAATTGCCTGGAGAAGGTTTTTACGAAAGAAAATTTTAGGAAAACCCTCCGGAAAAGTCGGAAAATTGAAAAAATCGAAAATTGATTTTTTGCATGGAATTTTGAGTGCAATTGTTCCGGAATGTCTTTTCGAATCGTAAAATAGAAAACTGTTAGTGGAAAACACGAAAAATTCCGGAATTCACATGATTTGATGATTTTGCGCGATATAAAATAGGAAAATTCGTTGTGAAGCTCGGAAAATTACGAAATTTATTGCGATAAAATATGTTTTGCGTGAATTTTGGGTGGAGAAGTTAACGAGACAAATAACAGATTTTCGCTGTGCTGCGTTCAATGCTGAAACTGAGCGCAATTTGACAGCTGCACATTTCGCATTGTGATTTTCTATTAAACAAATGTGTTATTTTTCTTGCTGCAATTGATTCGAGTTTTGCGTATTATTACACTGAATTCGGATACTCATATATCGTGTATCACATGCATTAACGGTACGAGCAGTACGATCAATTGAAATTTAGTGCAATGTTTATCAATTCGATCATTTTTTCAGAAAATAAGTTTGCGTGTAAAAAGTGAGGTTACCTTATTGGATTGCGAGCATTTATTGCGATACGTTCATTTCGTAAGTTTTTTTTTTAAAGAATTTTCCTCTTTAATAGGATTAGTCAAAAAGGACTTTATTCCATTTCAGGGAGAGTTATTTGACTAATGCCACCTATTAGACGATCACATCGTGGACTTCGTACACGTAGTGCAATAATTAGTCAGAAAGTCCATGATAATCAAATGCAAGAGGAACGCGCAGAACATAATGGATGGATACGTGCCCATATTGCACAAGTTCGCGCTGCACAATCACCACCTCACATCGTCGAAGGAGGAACTCATCACCAAAGTGTTCCCCGGCAGTATAAAAATCTCGATTGGATTAGTGAACTGGCAATAACAGCAGCTAAGAGTAAGGACGTCGATAGCTTGAATTTAGTTATTCAAAGTCAAATCGCTGGAAAGCTGTATTCGTACAAATCTATTGACAGAGTGACCGACGAGGATGAAGCGACAAACTATCCGAAGGAATTTTTGAACTCGCTTGATGTGCCAGGAACTCCGCCGCATAATTTACAGCTGAAGGTAGGATCGATCATAATCATGTTGCGGAATCTGAATCATTCGAAATTGTGCAACGGTACGCGGTTGTCCATCAAGAAACTGATGAACAATATGATTCAAGCGACGATTATCGAGGGCAAATTCAAAGAAGAAGAAGTCCTTATTCCACGAATTCTGAGAATTCCAACTGATCTTCCATTCCAATTTAAGCGGATTCAGTTCCCCATTCGATTGACTTTTACGAAGACAATAAATAAATCGCAAGGCCAGTCGTTGGAAGTCTGGGGGGTTAATTTCGAATTTCCCTGTCTTTCACACGGTCAACTGTACGTTGCATGTTCGCGTGTTGGGAAACCGTCTTCGATGTTTGTTTTTGCGCCGGAAAACAAATCAAAAAACATTGTTCATCATATCGCTCTCTACTGATTTCGATTCCACTCAAATAAATCGCATTGAAATTTGAACTATCTGTGTTTTATTATTACTCGAGAGTTTATCTGAAGGCGTTAAATACTGGCGAGTCGAAGTTCGCCGGGTCCGCTAGTATATATATATATATGTATACATATGTATACATGTATATGTATATGTATATGTATACATATGTATATATATATATGTATACGTATGTGTGTATATATATATATGTTAACATTTTAGTTTAGGTTCTCTGATTGTTATTCCCAGAATCCTTTCGAGAGACTTTCCAGCAACTTCTGACTTTCTCTGTTGACGGTATCAAACATCAATCTGGTGGGGACAAAAGTGAGAAGGCGACTAGTTTGGGTAACCTATATAGCATTCTATATTTGTATGTCTTTGGCTGCATATCCCACACGATCTCCTATACTCCACATTAGAATTCTTATAAATGAACGACAATTTTTCGTAATGGTACCATAAATATAATATGGCAACGCCATAAATACAATAAGCTAATTTTGAATATAACAACTGACTGCTAATAACTAATTTAATAACTAATTCCAAATTTTTATACAGTAAGGACACAACAAACAAATTTCATCACATTATTGGACCCGAAAGTGCGTGATTTATTTGAATTTAAAATCATAAAACTCATAAAAAGCATCTTTCATATACATATATATGTATATATACACGTAATAGTACAATTTGTGTTCGACAGGGGGCGTTAGGTTGCAATAGAAGATTGTTTGCATGTAGGACAAAGTTAGGAGTTTATAGATATTGCTAGAATAATAATACTGATACATTTTAGGTAAGGGGGTAATATTTGTTACTGAAAACTAAGTTGTATACCAAAGTAGTACTCCCTGGCAGCTCGAACACTGTATAGGCGATAGTCTAATTAACCTCTCATCCCAAGAGAAAGGGTAGAAACAGAATCCACCAAATATGTACTGAAGACTGTCCATGATTTAACAAGATGGATCAGAGATATATGGACTCTCTACGGCGAGGGTGCCTCTATCTGATTGAAGGATGTAATTGATAAATATAAACTTGCCATCACTGAAATCCATGTGATATGTGGAAGGAGCGACGGACCAAATAAGCTTGCATTCCATGCAAAAACTACGATATATATTATAAGTAAAGGAAGACGTGAACTCGGATATGGATTTATAGTGACGAAGAGATCGAATACTGCATCAAGGCAAAATATTTATTTTGAACGAGGAGACCAAATATACATATTCTGGGTGCCTAGATAAAACATACTCGTACCACTGCAACACTGGTCCCGACGTTATAATTTCCCTGTGAGATGTTAATGACACAACAGAAAGGGAAAACGTCTCTAGTCCCACAGTCAAATAATTCAGTCTATATAGTAATATCTCTGAAAATGATTTCGAAAATGATTATGCAGTGAGTGCAACTATATCTTGGTTGTCTCCAGATCATAAATTGAAAAGTCGGATTGATTACGTGGTAATGAATGAAAGGTATGTTTCTAGCGTTATGCACGTGCTAATAAAGACTCCTATCGTTATCTGGTTGCATCGAGATTGAACTGAGCGGAAAATGTACGTAACCAAGCGCAACGAAAGTTAGACTTCGCTAAGCTGCATATCCCTAAGATGGTCACAGCCTACTATCTTAACTACTATAATAAAGTATAGTGGTATTAGATGACTACGGCAAGACCGCGATCGGACAAAACCTGGAGGGATAAAAATCCACGAATTGCATTTGAATAGAGGAATGCCGCATACATGGCAACGCTGTAGCCAATTGGAAGGCATGGTGTGAGTGAACTCTATAAGGAGAACAAAAGAGGGACAAATCGTTCTTTTAAGAGGAAGAAACGGGTGTGAGATAAATGGATGAATAACTAGTTAGAAAAGTACAGGGATAGAGATGTAGCCTGCAAATTCTTCATTTATTGTATACAGAGGGTACCGCAATTATAGAAAGAACTTTTCTGTAACGTGCTAGTTTTGGGTGGCAGTACTAGTGAAGAAAGCACACTAATTATAAAAAAACCTCGGCCGGACTAAACCTGGTGCGATGAAGGTCCACGAATTGCATTTAAATAGAAGAATGCTATAGCCAGTTGAACTGCATGCTGTAGCGGAACTCTATAAGGAGAAGAGTAGAGGGCTGGATTTTCCTATTTAGCAGAAGAAACGGTTGTGTAAGGAATTATTTAATGAGTATAGAGAAAGGTATGAGTATAAGTATGAGAAAGGTACAGGGATAGAGGTGAAGTCCTCTACAGAGAGAATTTTTCGGTAACTTGCTAGTTTCAGATGACAGTGCAAGTGAAGAAACTTTGGCGTGGTTTGTTGAAGATATAGATTACCCACAACCGCGTCAACTCGAAGTCGAATTGGCAATATTTCAGCTTAGGAATAACATATATGCGAGTGAAGGCGGTCCGCCAGCAGAGCTGCTTAAGACCGTTTGGCGCTGAGTTTATAATACGTAGCAGTAAACTTATTAATACGATTTGACTTAATGAATACATCTTGGATGATTGGACTATAAGCATATTATGTTCTATGCTTAAAAAGGACGATCGAAGTGTACTGTCGCAGTATTCGACTTTTACTTTTATTAGCTATAAGTCTCTGTTAGGGTATTTGAAAGACTAAAAGTTATTCTATCTGACATGCTGCTTTATGTCTGGAAAACCTACAACTTGCCAGATATTCGGACTAGGGCAAATTATGCAGAAATGCAAAAAAACTGTTAACGCACACAAAAACATTGGCTTATATCACCTTTCCTGCCACCGATAATGTGATGCGTAAAATATTATATGTCTGTACAGGACAACACGAACAAACACGACATTTTTAGGGATAGAGGCCTTTCTCTCGCTAAGCTATTTTGCACAAAAGGAGGCTTTCGCGATCTTTTCAACATATATTTTTGGAAACGATTGCGAGATATGCTGCAGCTAATATGCAATGAGATATTTATAAAATATTAATATAAAAAAAGTTTCTTGCGTACACCGATAGTATGAATATGATGAGAAGTGCAAGATGTTGCTGCAGCATTCTCAGGCATTAAAATCAGGTTAATGAAATTGAATGCAAAGTTAAATGAAGACAGAGCCAAGCTTTTTGTTTCGATAGACGAAGATTTTATTCATTTGGTGCGTTGTGTGAAATGATTTTATCTATCTGGTCCCCGCCGTGGATAAAGTTAATGTCGTCAACCTTGACTTTAAGGGAGGATATGAATTGTAAGCTTTCGACGAATTAAAATCCAACTCAATTGAGACATTAATGCTAGCCGTCTTTCTGTACAGCGCAGAATCCCTCTTTGTAATGCAAATACATGAAGCAGCGGGGAGCATCAGCATCATATGAATTATGAGTTGTATAATGAAAACCAGGTTGTCAAGCACAATAAAAAACAGCGATGCGTGACGCAGAAGCAGGTAATCTAAATTACGTTGGAAGGATCAGTTTTTTGAGACCCTAACATATCATGGTTTGCAGAAATGGAGAAGTAACCTAGAATAGCGAAGTGATTGGATTTCTTTTCTCCATGAAAGTGATAACTAATAATAGGATAGATTCTAACATTCACTCATCGTGAGCAGGTCAATCAGCTGAGTAGCGGCGATTTAACTTCTTATACAATAATCATGATTGGTCGGTCTTCGCTCAAGCATCACGGTGAAGACTATGCGGTACAACATAAAACTATTTTGGAGTATGGGCTGTGGTGCAGAGCTTTAATTGAACTCTTCTTATCTCATTGGGATGAGCATCAGCCCAAATGGTACACGATATTATAATTTTAGCAGTATTTTCTTTTCTTGAACTAGCTAAATTATAATTCGATACATTTTTCACACTTCATACAACTTACCGGTGAAAGAAACCCTCTGTTTGTAACTAATATTTAAAAAGTAATTTGCACAAAAAGTTTGCAGGTGGTTTTTAGAGTGATTTGGAAATAGTCTATTATTGGGAGCGGGGTAAATAAGCTTACTATTAGTATTATTAGTATAGTTTAAAACTTGTAGAAATCTCGCAGGTGGATTAATGTGTTGTAGTATAGCAAATTTTCGATATTTAAAATTTATTATTGACATTTTAATGACTAGAGAAATCTATCACAATATCATTGCGTTGTAGTTATCTATGATAGTGTTGAAGTTCCTCTTATAAGGCGGGGAACGTGGTTTATGTAGGGTGATCAATGAACCGAAATCGATATGAAGTAAATCGATAAAAGTAAACAGTAATTCTTATTTATCGTACTTTATAGTAAAAAATTTTATAAATGTACACTTTCCAATTGGCTTAAAGGGAAATGTGTTGCAATCCTTTAAAACGCATTTTAGTAGTATTAGAGATTTTTGATAGGATAACAAGACTAGATGTACTTTTTCCAAAAGTAAACTTGTAACAGTTTATTTTTTAGAGATTTTTTTAAAATTTTGATATACGCTCCCATAGCAGGAACGAAATGAAATTATTTCGGCTATTAGACGCAGTAAAAATTACATTAATTAATCGACTAGAGGCAAAGTTTCTGAAATTATAATCGGAGAATATGAAAAAGTAGGAAAAAACCTGGTTTTTTTTTTATTAAACAAATCGCTTACCTTGATTTTATCACATTTTTTTTTATTAAAAACAAAAATTTCAAATTTTATGCACAAGTCCATTATTTCCACTACGAACTTAGCGATGTTTAAATATCTGTCTTTATACGTGTCTACTGCGCACTGTCACACAAGTTTATGCATTGCCTTCATAACGGGTCTTCTAAAAATGTCGGGTGTATGTGGACATTCTGTAGTGGCCACGCTTGCTCTGTTGATTGTTATTCAGTTACTGATGCTGAATCATCATGCCAAGTTGCACGACTAAGCAGTACCAGTAAATGATAAAATTTTGTTGTCAAAATGGGAGAGCGTTAGTGCAAACTCTGCCTGCGTTCCGAATGCGGTGGCGCTTCAAAATCGCCTCTCCAACGCTTGGATGGCCGGTTCAATAAATTACCAGCCAACTCTCATTTGTCAGGCAGATCGATCAAGAATATCATCACCGTCTGTGAAAGTATGCAGGAGAACCGGGTTCTAGAACTCCAATTTCCCAGACTTCAACTTGACTTGAATTTTGCATCTATCCGCACAAGGTTTAACTGACGCAGTAGCCCGAATCAATGATGATAGATAACACAATTTGTCTGCCAACTGGACCTTAAAGCGTTCGGAAGATGATATATAACGCAGACCAATGCTCAAATTCAGACCGATTAATGCGCCACATCCAGCACGTACAATTTTCGACAAAGAACTAAACGAACGTGGCAGAAGAGGGCGACCAAAACTCCGTAAGAAGGACAAGTCTTTTGAAGTACTGTCGAAATTTAGTGTAGCAAATTGTAGAAAAAGCGCAGAAAACCGAAGCGCTTGGAAATATTTTCTACATGCGGGGTATAATAGATAAGGATGAGAATTCTAGTCGCCATCTGAGGAGAAGATTGCGTCAGAGCCATTGAAATTATGGACCTCTCGGATCCATGAGAAACCGCGGCATATATTTGGACGATGTTATATTTCATTTTGCGATGTCGCTTAAAGTCAATACAACGCAGACCAGTGCTCAAATTCAGACAGATTAATGCGCCCTATCCAGCACGAACAATTTTCGATAAAGAACTAGACGGACGTCGCAGAAGAGGACAACCAAAACCCGTAAGAAGGATAAGTCTTTTGAAGTACTATCGAAACTTAGTGTAACGAACTGGAAATAAAGCGCAGAAAACCGAAACGCTTAGAAATATGTTCTACGTGCAGCTTATAATAGATAAGGATGCCTATTCTAGCCGTTATCTAAGAAGAATATTGCATCAGAGCCATTGAAATTTTGGACCTCTCGGATCTATGAGAAACCGCGGCAAACATTTGAACGATGTTATATTTCCTATTACGATGGCATACATCGAACATTCAAACTAAAAAACAGAATTTTGTTAATATTTCACACACAGCTTGTTTTATTTCATTTGAATGTCGTCTCTATTTGGAAAACCCTTTACTACCAGATAGCATGTGAATGAGAGTTTGTTAAAATACTCTCCGATTAAAACTTTAAACTTTTAGAGACTGAGAACAAGAACATCGATTAAACGAATCTTTCGTTGGTTCTAAAAGTGTTCAGTTTTCAAATGATGACGTCTATTATAGGAAATTGTTAGATCTGCCAGCAAAAAAATAAAAAACTTTGAACTGCTTCACTTTTTCATAACTTCCAAAAGTGTTCAGATTTAAAATGATGATGTCTACTATACGAAATTGTTAGATCTGCCAGCAAAAAAATAAAAACATTGAACTGCCCCACTTTTTCATTACTTCCAAAAGTGTTCAGATTTAAAATGATGACGTCTACTATACGAAATTGTTAGATCTGTCAGCAAAAAAATTGAACTGCTTTACTCTTTTGTTGCTCCTAAAAGTGTTCAGTTTTCAAATGATGACGTCTGTTATAGGAAATTGTTAGATCTGCCAGCAAAGAAATAAAAAAATTGAACTGCTTCACTCTTTTGTTGCTTCCAATAGAGTTCAGTTTTCAAACGATGACGTCTACTATAGGAAATTGTTAGATCTGCCAGCAAAAAAAGAAAAAAATAAAAATATTGAACTGCTCCACCTTTTCATTACTTCCAAAGTGTTCAGATTTAAAATGATGACGTTTACTATACGAAATTGTTAAATCTGCCTGCAAGAAAATACCAAAATTGAACTGATGCACTCTTTTGTTGCTTCTAAAAATGTTCAGTTTTCAAATGATGACGTCTATTATACGAAATTGTTAGATCTGGTATCAAAAAAATAAAAACATTGAACTGCTTCACTTTTTCATTACTTCCAAAAGTGTTCAGATTTAAAATGATTGTTAGATCTGCAAAAAAAAAAAAAGATTGATCTACTGCACTTTTTTATTACTTCTCAAGGTGATCAGTTTTAAAATAATTCTGTTAATGAGTATATTTTTCAATATCATAGAAGTTTTTTTTTAAAGAACTTCCAGGGATGTCTAAACAATGCTAATAATATCGAGTTTTTCAAACAGTTCCCAGTAATTCGTATAAGATTTATCATATGTTCGTCACAAAATCACATTTTCATCAGTCCGTGAGCACTGCTTCGGAAGCGCTGAAAAGTCAGC
>JAHXMU010000087.1:347644-393812 GCA_019455685.1 Philornis downsi | reverse complement strand
AACTATCAGTTAGAGTAGCTAATTGTTCTAAATTATCCTATGTGAATGTACTTACTTATATGTACTCGTATGTATGTATGTATGAATTTAGTTTAACAAGTAAGTATTGCAAATAAATGTAAGTATATACATATATGTATACACACATATTTATATATAATATGTATGTATGTGTATACATATATATTGTTTGTCTGTAATTACTAATAATTGTTGTTAATCTTATAACTGTAACTACGTTTTTTCTTCTTCTTCTTCTCTTTTTGTTTCATCCATTGCCGTCGCTCTCTCTCTCTCTTAAACACTAATGAGGTATAATGTAAGAAATACGTATGTTGTATGTAGTTTTTGTTGTTGCTGTTGTTGTTGTATTGTTTAATTTAATAGTATTTTAGTTTATAGATTTTATAGAATGTATAATTATTAATTAAATTTCGTAAATTTGCTTTGCATTGCTAAATTGGAAAAAAATTATGTAATTTTATATAATTGAATACAAGTAAGTAA
This sequence comes from Philornis downsi, assembly GCA_019455685.1. Taxonomy (NCBI): domain Eukaryota; kingdom Metazoa; phylum Arthropoda; class Insecta; order Diptera; family Muscidae; genus Philornis; species Philornis downsi. The sequence goes on along the minus strand of JAHXMU010000087.1, from coordinate 393,305 downwards.
TATATATGTACTCGTATATATAAGTATGTATATAATGAAGCATAAGTTATACAGATTTCATTGGGAAAACATTTCGTTCATTAAAAGTTTCATTGTCGTGTTTATGGTTCTTTCTTGTTTTTGGTTTTTTTTATTTTTTTTTTTTCATTGCATTTGTATTTTCAATTTCTTTTTATACATTTCGCATATATGTAGCTTAACAATTTGTTATCCATACTAGCAAACAATTAATTAATTAATTGCTCAATTACTGTTAATATCAATTCACATTTTGCTCGGTTCCTGTGTTTGATGATCATTTCCTTTTGTTTCTTGTTTGTTTAAGTGTTGTTAAAAATTATAACTTGAATTACTGTTTCCTTATTTTTTTTTTGCATTTGTATTAGCATTATAACAATTTGTCAACATTTCTAGTTATATTCTTTCTATATTTATATATATATAACTATGTATATATTTACTAAATTTAGTATTGTTCATTGTTATTTAATTAATATTTATTTATATATAATTTTCACTACAATTTTTGGATCTTGTTATTATTTCCCGTTACAATTTAGGCTCGATTTGTGCAGCAAAACAATGAAATAAATAATTGAAGTCGCATTTCTTTCGCGTCCCGCATACGTTCCACCGTTGGAAAACTACTTCATTGGCAAGAAAGTAATTTCAATTTTCTCACATAGATGGCGCATTGGAAAATTTACTCGATTAACATTTGGAAAATCAAAATTGTTTTGATTTTCGTTAGATTGGTTTGGACAAACTGCAAACACAAGTGGAATGGTCTGAATCGACCAAATTTTCATCAAACGGATCTGCTAATGTAAGAGCCTTTTAATCTAAATGAAAGTCACATAACAAATCTTTAGGAAATGAAGAAAATTCTTTTCTAAAGAGAAATGACATCGTATACCAAATCAGGTTAAAATCTAGAAGAAAATTCCAAATATACTGCTCTTTTTTATACCCTCCACCTTATCATTATGTTTGTAATAACTGGATATGTTCATTCGAAATCCAAACAATTGTATATGTACATTCTTGATCGTCGTAAAATTTTATACAAGGTGGTGCACGAACCTTGCTACGGTGTAACAGTCACTGTCAATGGGGACCGTTATATGATGATTTTGAATGAGTTTTTATACCCAGAACTGCGTCGAAGACGTATCCGTTTCAACAGAATTTAGTTGTAGAAAAATGGAGTAACAGCACACATTTCCAGATCGGTTTTGGTGGAACTCCAACTAAAATTGCCAAATAAATTAATATCCAGAAACTCCACTTTCTGCTGGCCCCCAGATCACCTGATCTGACAGCACCAGCCTTTTCTTTTAAGGGAATGTTATGTCAATTAAGAGGTGTACAAAACGAAACCAAGGAATTTGACTGAATTGAAGCAGTCCATTAAAACAATAATTGATGCGATCCCGACTCCAACCATTTAGATCGCAATAAATAATTTCATGATCAGATATCGCATATGCTTAAATGTCATTTACGCCTATTGAGGTCATTTACGGTCTATAATCTTTAAAACTTAGTTATATAAGAATGAAATTGAATTTTCTATACAATATAAGAAAAGTAATAGAATAATTGAGTAATATTTGAATTCCTTATTGTAACACAATTGGTGCGCCACCCTGTACGTATTTCACCATGTCTGTCCATGACGTCCTCGTCACGGTGGGGATTAACAAATTCTCTGGCAGTCAAGCTGCCATTAAATGTCTGGATTCTGTCTTCCTGAACTCAACATCAGCCTTGAAATGCCGGTGATTTCTTAACGAGATGGCTCATCATTTCAATAGGGACATACCAGGAACCTACAGAGCAACGAACCTGCAAGACTAGGGACTAGGACTTACAGACTTCGGCCGAGTTAGAGTCCGCGGGCATGCCTCTAGCCACTTGCAAGCTCCTATTGCGAGATAGACCATATTTAGCAGCAAATGGTAGGTGGGCGACTGTCCGAGGCTGTATTCAATCCAGACAAATGTGGCCTCGCATAGATCTCAAGCGTTCACACAAACTGCTGCCGCTATCAAGACGCGACGTCTCATTACTTGTATCCGTCATGACGCGACACTGTCTGATTGGAAGACATGCTGTGAGACTGAAGGTTGCGACCTCTGCTGCAGCTACAGGAATAAAGAGGAGGAGGAGTCTAAAGAACACCTCTGCAATTGCCCCGCCCTGGCGAACAGGAGGGGATCAACACTGGGCTTTTATCTCTTTAGGGACCTGGGAGATCTGGACGGTATAGATATTTTCCGACTTAAGAGGTTCTTGGGGCACTCAAGATGGTTCAACGGAGGAAACTAGGGACAGTCATATCTCTAGTTTCCGTGGTATCGCAATGGACTATACAGTCTAAGTGAGTCTGTCCACTCAGATTGCCACACTGAGTAAATTTGATCTGCATATGGAACCATATGGCTCTGTTTGTAATTCTTCTCTGTGATACCTTTCTACTGAAGATAAGTAAGAATATTATTCGAGAAAGTGTGCGTACTCACTTTAAGCAAGACAGTGGAAACGTACAGACCAATTTATTTTTCGCTGGAAACAAAGTTGAATCAGCTCAGAGAGCCATGCGAGTAAGATGATACCGCTTTCTTCGTTACTTTCTTTACATAATAATTCCATAACTTTATATACTTTGGTTATTACTTTTGCAGATTATAGCAAATTGATTAATAAAGTTGAAAGAGAGAGCGAGAGGGGACAAAATTACATTCTTGAGTGAACGTTGGAAGCAAACGAATTTCACTCCAGAGAAAAATAATTGGTTTGTACGTTTCCGCCGTCTTTGTTTTAAGTACGTACTTTAGTCAATTTAAGTTTTGCTTAATCGTTTTAAATGAAATTTACTAGCATTATTATTATTTGTTTATCCGGTTGTTCGGAAAGTTCGTTCGGTTTTTAAAGAAATTTATTAACAAATTTATTTACAAGAAAACAATTATTTTGATCTATTATATAATCTTCCCCTTTTTTAATAACTTTTTCCCACTTCTCTGGGAGCTTTTTAAATCCTTCCTAATAAAATTCACGTTGTTTTTCTGAAAAATGCGCTCAATTCGATTTTTCACTTTCTCGTCGTTATGGAAATTCAAATCCTTTAAGTAGTGAGTAGTGAGGTAAAACTTCCCACCCAAGCTCTGATAGTTTCTGACGGGTTCTCAAGGCAGTGTAAGGCCTCGGTGAGAGAGTGAGATATCCACATATCGAGGTTGCTCACAAATCCGAGCTCTTTTTTGACGCCGTGAACGGTGGAGAATGATTTTTTGATTATTTCAGCTACTTTCCTAACTGTTGCACAGGGATTAACAATAATTAAATTTGTCATCTCCTCAGAAAAAATTTCTTTTGGTCATCCTCCGGTCGTTACAGAGAAGTCGCCCGTAGAAAATCTGTTGAACCACTTTTGGCAAGTTCTTTTATTTGGTCCGTTTTCTTCATAAACAAACTTTATTTTTCGGCTGGCTTCAGCAGCCGTTTTTCCTTTTCGGAAATAATACAGCATAATACGCCTAAAATGCTCTTTTTCGCTCATTTTTTATACTTTTTAAAACTGTTTTTAAAACGCCATAACCACTCACGACTAGAACGAGAACACAAGTAAACAATAGTAAACAGTTTAGAGAAGGGGTGGGAGGAAGTTATGATAGTGTTTGAAGGAACTCTACGTCATGAGAAGTGACGTATGGTGAACTAACGAATTAACCGAACGAATTTTCCGCGGATGGATCCAAATGCTCCGGCGCGGAAAGTTTTCCACAACGAACTCGATGGACGGCTCAGAAGGGGTCGACCAAAACTCCGTTGGAAGGACCAGGCTTTTGAAATACTATCGAAACTTGGTGTGATGAATTGGAGGAGAAGCACAAAAGATCGAAGCGCTTGGAATTAATTTTTACGGGCAGCGTATAATAGATACGTATGTCTACTCCAGTCGCCACCTAAGAAGAAGATTATGAACCTCTGTGAAAGTATTTGATGGAAGTTGTTTGTCTAAAGCATAAATCAATTGTTATCCTTTGATGCACAATTCGAGCCGTTACTGTTTTTTTCTTTTTTTTTTTTGATATTTCAAAACTACATTGTACTAAGTATTTATTAATTGTTCATTTTTATATGTGTACGAGGATAGTTCACACTCTAAGGACTAAATGGTTCGTATTATTATTGATGTTTTTCTTTTTTTCTTTTGTTTTTTTTTGCATTTACTATGATAGCATATTTAAAGTTCTTAAGTTTTTCTGTAATTTTGTTGTTGTTGTTATTAGCTTAATATTTAGTACCACAGTCGAAGAGAATTTATTTGTAAGTTGTTGTTGTTGTTGTTACTGTAATTTTTGTCTTGAAGTACTTTAGAATTTTTGTTTAATTTTGAGTTTTCTTTTCTTGAGAGCTATTTTTATGTGTGTATTTTTCCAAGTGTATTTCTTTTTTTAAATTTTTTATTTTGCACTTTTGTTTAGGAAATAATGAAATTAGATTTTGTTTTTCGTTAGCTTTTACTTTAAATACTATAGGTAAGTAGTAAACAAGTGCCTTATTAAGGAGAGAAAAGTTAGGAGAAAAGTTGCCTAAAAAAGTTTAGTGGTTGTGTGGGATTTTAGTACTTTGTTGTTGTTGCTTCATTTAAGACTCAACACCACGATGTAAAAAGTGGAAACAGGATAATAAAATGTCCTGTAAAAAAGTGATGAATACATTCTGACTCGAAATTCGGTGAAAATCAATAAATTTTTGGGATTGATAACGAAAAAACTTAAGTATCTGATAAATACATTTACTCGCATAAAAGTAATTTTTATACTCTTTAAAAATTCAATGATCTTTTAAAATTTATTTCAAAATTTATTAACGTACATGATACGGTTTGTTAAAAAAGGTTCCTTAAAGTTCATACCAATGCCTTAAAATTGTAATGGCATTGATTGTCAAGAATGTTTACTAGAGTAGTACATATAATATGCTATAGATGTCGTGCGACAACTTTTAAATAATGTAATTTACATGTGATGCACAAACTACGGCAGAACGCAATATGCGATCTCAGCCCTTTTTTTTATTAATCTCGATATGATACGTTTAGGTGCAAGAAAGTGATCATTTCGAAGCAATGAACGGCTGTTATAATTTTATCATTTTTATAACTAACTCTATAGTACGTTATTTGTCATTTCACTTGCAACTGTTAGAAGTATTTTTCGGAAACTCCATAAAGTAAAAATTTTCCTAATAGTCCTGAAAATATCGATTTGAAGATGAGTATATGTCTGTTCAGAAGCAGAAACCGAAATTTAGCATAAAACTATCTTACGATCTTATTCAGGTTAAGTTCAAAATTGTGAGAGATCGTCCTCATAGAAAAATACTTGCCCACACGAGGACTAAACCCAGCTCTAGAAAAATAGATATTTTTCAGAATTTTTCAACAAGCTTACTATTTATTCACTAGTTAAGTAGGTCAAGTTTAAAATTGTGAGAAATTGACTACATAGAAAAAAAAACTTGCCAACACGAGAACTAAACCTAGCTTCAGAGAAATAGACTTTTTTCGGAATTTTTTTAACAAGTTTATAATTTATTCATTAGTTAATTAGGTTAAGTTCAAAATTGTGGGAAATCGGCCTCAAAGAAAAATACTTGCCCACGCGAGGACTAAACCCAGGTCCAGAAAAATAGAAAATTTTCAGATTTTTTTTAACAAACATATTTATTAGTTAAGTACGGTGAGTTTTGACAGGTACGGGAAGAAGCCGGTACGTATTATTTTTTATGACGCTTTTCTAATTGTGGGCGTGGTCATCGAAAAATAATAAAAATATATTTCACTGAATATTTTAAAGGATATTGATTGATATTTCAATGAGAAATTAGGTCAAATCGACATAAAAGAAGAAGGAGCACTTCAGACATGCTAATTATTGATCTGGACAATGGTTTACAGATGGGACAAATCTGTCCAATAGGTAAAAACTCTCCGTTGCAACGACTGAACCCTGCTTTGAAATGATGACCATTTTTAGTGTGTTTTCAACAAATGTAACAATTTGGTAGTGGGTACTGAAAAAATTTCGAATTTTCGCTTGGAAAATGGACAAAATCAATATATACGAGATATATATCATACATTAGGAGCTAAAGTGTTGAATGACAAAATGCCCTTTTAAAGTGGTTAAATCGATCTTTGTCACTAAGACCTAAAGTCTTCGAAGACCAAAATTGAGCATAACGTAAATTTAGCAATGCCTCTAACAGATACGACGAATCTAATTCAGCATTTGAGTTTATCACACGTTACGTATCTACATTATGTGGTGCCAAAGTGAACACTTTTAGTTTTTTGTTGAGTAATATTTTGAAAACTAGAGCAGAAACAGAACACACTTATATTGGAAATCGTTATTCCTATTTGAAATATGCCAAATAAAACGTTTCCAAGACATCATCCACATACAATATAATTTTTTTTCTTTAGTTAATCTTATTTTTATGAAACAGATTTATTTTGGACTTAGTCATGTCTTGAATAAGATATAAATTTTATAGCCAATTCTAACTAGAGAGAGAGAGAGAGAGGCGTTCTCCGAGAAAAGGTAGTAAAAGTGGGAATTCAAAGTGTGGAATTCGAAAGATTGTTACACATAAAATACAAATTGGATTTAAACATCATCATGTAATTATCAAAGCTTGAAATTGTAATGGGGTATTATGCATTTTTGGAGGATATTAGGAATTTTCACTACGACAAACGGTTCGACATCATTCTTTATTATTTTTTAAAGAGTGACTCATAATAGCTGACCCCTGACCAGATATTCACACTACGACAAATTCTGGATAAGACTCAGGAAAAACAGATCGACACGTACCATATTTTCGTCGATTATAAAGCTGCCTTCGATAGCCCGATACGACAAAAACTGTATGAGACCATGTCCGAGTTTGCAATTCTTAAGAAGCTTATACGTCTTTGTAGGATGACGTTGACTGACACGAAGTCTTCAATAAAGATAAGCAAAGATCTTAGGGAGACTTTTTACACCAAACGAGGATTTAGGCAGTGCGAAAGTCTATCGTGTGACCTCTTCAACAAACTGTTGGAGATGATTATGCGAAAAGCTGCAGTTAACACGACTGGTATCATCTTTAATAAAAGCCATATGTTACTCGCATATACAGATGACTTAGGCATTATTGGCAGAAAACTGCAAGATGTTAGTGCAGCCTTCTCAAGCATCGAGAAGAAAGCAGTGAAAATGGATCTGGAAGTAAGCGAAGAAAAAACAAAGTTATTGGTTTCAATAAACAAAGAGTCTACTCGTTTGGGACCCTGTGTCAACGTTGACAACTATAATTTTGAAGAATTTGGAAGAATTCATCTACCTTGGTTCCGCGGTAAACAAAACGAATGATGTCAGTATATAGATAAAGAGGGGAACATTGCTTGCTAACAGATGTTACTATGGGTTAAGCAAGCGATTTAATGATAAAGCCCTCTCCCGACAAACAAAAATCTGGCTGTACCAGACGTTGGCTCTACCTGTCTTGTTATATAGCGCAGAATCCTGAGTTATGACGCAAGCAGATGAATCAGCACTGCCAGTTTTCGAGAGGAAAATACTCCGAAAAATATATGAACCCATCATCGGTAACGGAGAATATCGGCGTCACATGAACAATGCTATATGCCGACATCGACGTTGTCAAGCGCATTAATATACAGCCGGCACGGGAAGTTTTCGATATCGAACTCGATCGACGGCACAGAAGAGGGCTACCAAAACTCCGTTGGAAGGACCAGGCTTTTGAAATACTATCGAAACTTTGTGTAACAAATTGGAGCAGAAGCGAAGAAGATCAAAGCGCTTGGAATTATTTTCTACGGGCGGCATATAATAGATAAGGGTGTATATTCCAGTCGCCACCTAAGAAGAAAAAGAAGAAAACTTACAATATCCAATCTGTGACATCTGGAGAATGCATCTTTTGGGACCTTTGAATTCCACTACGTCTAAATAATTAAGTGAGAAACATGAGAATATCTCTCATATTCAGTGAGCTTAAGCTCATTGCTCTTTTTGGTCTCACGGAACGGTATCTGCTGTTTGAACACGATTTCTTTTGATGAAGATTACCTAGATTTGTTTTCCGTTTTCTAAGAGATTTCGCCCTGGGCTGCCGGGAAATTTCGTGAGACTAAATATATGGATTTGCTGTAGAAAACTAAAAAAAAATCAATTTTTTTCATAACTTTGAAATTAATAAAATTTTAAACATTATTATTCAGTGATATTTATTTTGTAAGTAAGTTAGTTTTGATATCACATTTCCATTTGTTGTATTTAAAACTATCATTACGTCGTGTTCTGAAGAAATATTAATATATATATAATATGAGAAATAGAAAACATTTTAGAAATTTGCCTTTATTTTTGAAGTATTTGGGTAATTCATATGGTTGCCAGGTCGCAAAGTCCTATTTGGAAAAAAGTAGCACATGTGTGAGAGCAAAAATTGCTATTTTTTGGTTATAAAAACGTCAAAATCAATTGATTAAATCTTAAATACGATAGTTTTTTTCATTGATCATAAGATGTAGTGTGCAGAAAATACATCTCTTTGAAAGTTGAATTGCTGTTAAACATCAAATATTTTTGAGAAATATTTATATCATACAGAAAATATTAATATTTCACAGATTTGTACTTATGTTTAGAAATTTCTAAATTTTCTGCATTTTGTTTGTAATTTTGATATTTTTTCTTATAAATTTCAATGCATGTTTTTTTCAATTAAAATTATTATTATATTCTGAATACAAATATTTCGATCACAATAATTATGAAACTAATCCCAGCGGTTGCAACTCGGCCTTTTAAATTATATTGGCTTTTTTAATTTAAACTGCGTTATTGAGGTATTCGAAATGTCAGGATAAGTTATATTACTGTATATTTTCTTCAAATATTTTCCATATTTTTCATATTTTCTGAGAAATACGGGGAATTGTATTCTCTAATAACACCCCAGCAAGAAAAGTGCATCCAAAGAAGCAAATATTCAGCACACCTAGTGATGGGGAAGTGGTGAAAAATGGCGTAATCACCAATGAAATTAACATAAGGTTGTCATAGGAGGGAAGCACTATTTTGTGATGTCTCTTCCCTTTATATTCACGAGTGATGGAAGTGTAATGAAAATTCAAATCTTTGGTTATAAAGTTTTTTATTTGAAAGAATTACTTTTAATTGTATTATTTTTACTGTATTTTTGTTTGCATTAAAAGTCGGTTTCTTGGAAAAACTGCTCGCAGGTTCGCTTTGGTAATTTCTATAAAAAAAAAAACAAATAGACGGGCACTGATTTAGAAGGGTGTCTAAAATTTTGTACTGTTGAAGCTTAAATATCCTCTACCATGAACTGAAATCTACAGTATTGGGAACGGACGTTCTTAGTGACATAGAAATGTGTACGCTTTATTTGATATCTGGATATTTGAAACTCAATTTATAATTTTACAAATAGAGTGGCTATCTTAGCATATCGGTCTTCATATAACGTAGTGTAAATTAATGTTTTCCCCAAAACTTTAAACCAAACTTCACTACGGTGGTTATGGAAGTGATTCAAAACTGTTTAGCTGGAAGTGAAATAATTGTATATGCATGGATAGCATATTTAGAAGTGGTGAAAATTTAATTCTTTTCGCATAGTTTTCACTTTTTTTGCTGGGTAATTAAGAGCACATTATGGCAGACTTTAGTTTATGCAATTTAGTTTTCAGTAATCAGTAATAAAATTGAACATAAATTAAAAAAAAAAACCAGAATACTTCGATCTTTTAAAATCATGTGGTGAATGATTTGACATTGCAAAGATTCCGATGTTTTTGGTTACTCCTTTTCTTTTCGATGATGTTGAGCCGAAAATATGTTAGTTTAACTGAATATCCAGCTTAAGTTATACCCTGTGTGTGTATGTGTGTGTCGCAGTGTTTGTGTGTGTATTTCCTAGAAAATTTAGCTTTAAAATTGTGAAATATTTTTTGAAATTTTGTTTTTAGGTTTTTTTTTTCATTTCCTTAAGAAAGAAGTAAATCATTTAATTTGGTTTCTTGTTTTTCGTGGGATTTTGCTTTTGTCTGGTTTTAAAAGTTAAAAAGGATTTTCTCATGTCTGTTAACTTATCTGTGTTGCTATTATTGATTACTATTATGTTTCTTTTTTGTTCTCTCTATTATTATCGTTTTTTTTTTGGTTTTTTGGTTTGGTTTATCGTAATATCGCAAAACGTTTTTCTTGGTTACTTTTTGGAAAATCAAAAAAATATTTCAACGTTTTCATTTTGCTTTTGTTTTTTGTCTTTTTTTTTTTGTTTTTTTGGTTTTATATATAATAATTGCGTTGTTGTTTTTGCTTATGATGCTGCTCTCGATATTTTCAACTATTAAAACTTAACAAGAACATAAAACGATTATAATAATTTAACAGGGTGCTCAAATCAAATGGTCATAGTTCTGTATTTGCATCCAGAGTAGATTCGAGTACTTTACTAGTAACATTGGTGAAGGCCTCACAATTGGTGGTTGACATCCATTCGAAATCTTTAATAGTAGCCTGGAAATGGATGTACGCAGGTGTTTATAGTTTATAATACCCACTATCATATTGGATAATTTGTAAAGCAATTACCGAAGGTGTTGTACTTACCTTATGCATTGAGTATACGGCTGTGACCACTAAAACGTGCATTATATTATGAGAGTTCAGATAGAAGTCAACCAAACCAGGAAACCATTTTTCAGGTATACGCATTGCACCTATGGCACCGCCAATTATGGATACACCGTCCTACAAAAGAGAGGGAGAGAGAGAGAGAGAGAGATGTGTACAAAGAGAGGGAATTAAAAGTGCAAATCAATACTTAGAATAAAATATTTGTAATTTAGTCAAAAATCAAAGAAACATTAAATTTATCAACCGAATGCCGCGCTAAATGGCCCCAAAATAATCAACTTGCCTGCAGAATAGTCGAAAGACCCTTTTAAAGCCATTTTTTCAGGGTTGTCTATCTAATATATAAGGCTTAGTAAATAACTTCATTATTTTTCCAATAGATGGTTTTTAAAATCTGTATCTAACTTTGCATAAATGCGATCAGAGTACTGTAGATGGCGTTAAAAATATACAATTTTGTACTCAAAAAACTAATCAGACAATTTTGGTATTACTTGACTCGTTTTTAAGTTCTATAAAAGAGTGAAATGTATAGAAAGAGAGGGGAATGGTGGAAATTCATACACAGAATAAAATATTTTTAATTTTGACAAAAATCAAACAAACATTAAATTTATCAACCGGAAGACGAGCTAAATGGTCCATTGACCATTTCAAAACCATTTCTTCTGGTGTATTTATCTAATATATAAGGCTTAGTAAATAACTTCATTATTTTTCCAATAGATGGCTTTTGTAATCAGTAACTCGTTTTGTATAAGTGCGATCGGATTACGGTAGGTGGCTTTAAAAATATAACATTTTGTACTCAAAAAACTAATCAGACAATTTTGGGATTACTTGACTCATCTTCAAGTTATAGAAAATAATAATAAATTTGTTATATAAAGTAAAATTGAGTTTTCTATACCGCAAAAAAAAACAAATAAAATATTTTTTTACGTGGCAACTGGAATGGGCATCCAGTCCGTAGAATCCGCCCGTAGAAAATAATTTAAAACGCTTCAATCTTCTGTGCTTCTCCTCCAATTCGTCACACCAAGCTTCGATAGTATTTCAAAAGCTTGGTCCTTCTAAAGAAATGTTATTGGAATTTCTTATTGTAGCACAGTTGGTGCCATATATTACAATTTTTCTTCTATTAAACTGTGACAATTTTCTCTGCGAAACTCCTTATACAAAAATGTTAATTGTTTCCACCAGACTATATATGTATATGCTATGCTATATTTTTTCGGGAGGAAAATTTTCCGCCAACACCAATTTTTTTTATGTTGCTGCCCAACACCGAAATCGCCATTGAATTGACTACTTTTGTTCTTATGTGTTTTCTTCCTATATGTACGAGGGCGTTGTGGGTAGGAGGGTGTTTCCTAGGATGCTTTGTACCGCTTACCCCTAAAACGCAAGCCTCTCTACCTGATCCTTCCTTCCTAGATTACCTCAACTCCTAACCTGGAGGTAGCTCACTTCATACCAAGTGAATACAAAGGTACTTTGGCCGAGTGAGGGAACGGGACCTGAGGAAGCTTTTCCAAGGGACCTACTTCCAAACTCTGGTAGTTTGACTAATCCTTTTGGGATTAGTTTCAGTACCCCAAAGGGGCGCTTGCTGTCGCTAGAAGAAAGAAAAAATGATGGAAAACAGCACCTGTGTGATGGCACACCATGGGTAAGGCTTTCAAAGCGAGACTCATGTAAAACCTACACATTTGATTCATGTATGAGGGCTTTCTCAAAACTAATCGATCTGACGTACTTATAGATGGTGCCAGTAGTTTGAAAAAAATTATTTTGCTGAAAAGTGGCAACCTTGTAAAACATCTGTTTTAAGTTTTAAGGCACCACGTTGTTAAGTACTTTCATTTGAGTCATCAAAAGTAAACGATCTTAGTGCATTTGTAAACATGAAAAAAATTGGCCAAATTTATGTAATTCAATATTTCCATTTGAAGGGTCTCAATCCAATCAACATTAAAGCCGAGCTAGATTTTACTTTGGTGAAGTCTGTTATCGGTCGGTTATGGGTATAAAACAATGGATAGCAGAGTTTAAACGAGGCCGTACGAGTTGCCAAGACGAACACCTTAGTGGTCGACAAATTGAAGCGTCCACGCCAGACACAGTTAAGAAAATCTACAAAATGGTAGATGGACGATCATCGGCTGACGGTGCGTGAACTAGTTGAAATAATAAGCATTTAAAAAAGTGCTATACATCGTATATTGAGCGAAGATTTAAAGATGAGAAAATGTGTGGAAGATGGGTGCCACGCTTGCTTTCAATACAGCAAAAATAGCGTCGTGAAGATGTTTTAATAGAGTGTTTGGTAATGTTTCACCGCAATAAAGAAGAATTTTTGCTATTTTTGCAAGACATAGGTCCACAACTTTACTCCTGAGGCAAAGGAACAGTCAAAGCAGTGGACTGGAATGGGAAAATAGTGTCCAAAGAAGGCGAAGGCGGTTCCATATCTAAACAAAGTCATGGCATCTGTTTTTTGGGATGCGTATGGGAGTATTTTTATTGATTATCTTCAGAAAGGAAAAACCATCAGCGGCGAATATTATAGTAATTTATTGCAGGGTTTAGGTTATGAAAGTTTGGAAAAAGATCGCAATTAACGAAAAAGAAAATGCAGTTTCATCAAGACTTTTCACACATCCGCTATTGCGGTGGCCAAAATTAATGAACTAAAGTTAGAATTGCTTCATTACTTATTCGCTGTACGGAAGATGGGTGTCGCGCTTGCTTCCATCAGAACAAAACATTAGGGTGTTTCAGTAGAGTGTTTGGCGATGTTTCAACGCAATAAAGCCGAATTTTTGAGTCGATTTATAATCATGGATGAGACATGAGTTCACCACTACACACCTGAGACAAAGAAATAGTCAAAGCAGTGGACTGGAATGAGAGAATCGTGTGCAAAGAAAACTAAGTCGCTTCCATCTGCAGGCAGGGGATTATTTTGGTTGATTACCTTCAGAAAGGAAAAATCATTAACGGCGAGTATTATGCTAATTTATTGCAGCATTTAGGTGATGAAATTATGGGAAAAGGCCACATTTTGCGAAAAAGAAGGTGTGGTTTCATCAAGACAATGCTCCAGTTCACACCTCTACCATTGCGATGGCTAAAATTAGTGAATTAAAGTTCGAATTGCTTCATCACGCACCTTATTCGTCAGTTGTGGTTCCCTCAGACTATTTTTCATTTCATTAAACTTGAAAAAATGGCTCGGTGGTAAAATATTTGCCAACAATGATGAGGTGGAGTCTGCGGTTGATGGCTATGTTAAGGAGTTTGGAAATTCTTACTATAAGTAGGGTATAGAAGCTATCGAATATCCCTGGAAAAAGTGTATCGAGCTAAAACGCGATTGTGTTGGAAAATAAGGAAAATATTTCCCATATTTTTTGTGTCTTCCTAGTAGGTCGTAGGTCCTAGTTTTGGGCGCGCTTTCGTATCAATTACAAACAACAGAGGAAAGGAAGTTTTGCTCTTTACGAGCAATTTTAAATTCCCCAAAAAGAATGTTTTTATTTAAGTAAATTTGAAAAATATTTTCTCCTTTCTGGGGCATGTTTTGCGAAACACAAATGTTGTACTAAACACACAACTGTATCATCCCTGATCTCCACACATTAAAGTTATTAAAGTATTTTGCACCGCAAAAGTACCTGCATAAAACATGAAATTAATTATACGAGTACACCAACTACGGACATAAATACTTGCTTAACGCTTTCTAAATCAACAGCATGTAGATTGAAAGAGAGTAGTGTCGTAATATTCTTTGGCTTTTTTCTTTCGTATATGAAAATGGCAAAAAGAAAAATTAATTATATTTTCGCTCCTTTCCACGCAAACTTTTCAAAAGGCTTTATGCATGACCTAAATACTCGTAGATCCTTTTGATTTATAAACGCTTTTAAGTTCGTTGGAAGAAATGGGAAGAAGTTTTACAACAACTGCATGAAACAATATTAAACTTGGTTTCACGTTTTTCCAAAAACGCAACGCAATCAATGGAATCCATTGGGAATATCGATTGATAAGGAAATATTGTTTTTTCCTCCTTTTCTTGCCGGTAAATATTAAGCTAGCATACACGTATGTATTCTATGAATATTCCCAGCGGGGCATATCGAGTTATGGTTTGCGGGGGAAAATTGGCTTGATGTTGCCACAAACACGTCTTATGAATATTGACGAGGAAGTCTAAAACACAATTCCAATGAACATCGTGGGAAGGCCTGATAACAGGCCTTCCTTTGCCCTGCAAAAAAGATTTTGCAGTTAGCCCCAGTCTCGATAGAACTTGAAAAAAAAAAACTAAATTTGTATTAAGAAAATTAATGTAGTTTGAACAGAGATATATACATTTTTATTACGTTTTATAAGTTGAAACTTAGCAGGTGAGATCTTTGTTCATACTAAAAGTTCTGTATTTAAAATTCAATTTGATTCAAGAATTTATAATTCACAAAAAAGCGTAATCTTCATCCACTCGATGCCATTTTCTTTCTTTTTTGCCATTAATAATCTGTTAGTCTAGGATTGAGTTGTAAAAATTAGTATTTACTAATCGGAGTATTCAAACCCATAAAAACGCAGTTACGTGAGGAACCTGAAAAGCAACTGACCTTATCAAGATAACATTACTAGTTAATACTTTGGGTAGCTGAATTTCAATAGGGATGCAAGAGCATTTTCCGTAACACACAGCCAGGGCGTCCAAGAGAGCCCACCTCTTCAGAAATGGTCGACAAAATTAACCAAATTGTAGTGGACGATCTATAAGCGATATCGTTTCCTAATATTATTTCGACCACATGCATGTCAGCTGAACGTTTCATAAGTTGAAACTTAGCAGATGAGATCTATATTTATACTAAATATTCTATATTTAAAATTCAATTTGATTCAAAAATTCATAATTCACAGAAAAGAGAAATTTTCAACCAGTCAACATCAATTTCTTTCTTTTTTTCCATTAAGAACCTGTTAGTCTAGGATTGAGTTGTAAAAAGTATTATTTACTAATTGGAGTATGCAAACCAATAAAAACAATTTTTAATGGCCAAGGCCTCGAGACCCCTTTTTTAAAGCGTAATTTTTGATTAACAGGTTATTTATTTTGCTTAATATATTTAAAGATACGAGTAACATTTCAATATTTGTGAAATAATTTCCTTTAAATCATAAAATTAACAATAATTTTGATTGGTTTCAAATAATAAAATGTAAATTTATTTTCTACCAATCAGAACAAATAATTGGATAATATATAATTTGTTAAAAAAAATCTACAGTATATTTGTGATTCGAAAGCTATATTCAACAGGCCAGTCCACGTTTGACCCGGTGAATTGAAAATTTTGTTTGCTTTTTTTTACACAATATGAACTTTAAATGATTTTACTCACAGAAATAAAGCAAAAGTTAAAATTTGTCAAAAACAGTTGGACTTTTTTGCGATTCTATCATAAACTTTAATGTTGAATGAATTTCCTTTGATGCGCACGCAAACCAAGTAGTGAAAAGGACCGATTTATTTAGAACAGCAAATAAAACCTTCAAATATGAAATGTGCGTTTTTCTCGATAAATCTGTGGTCACAACCCGTAACAGCCTAACTCGAGTTAACACACAATTGAGTTATTAGCACCATCGTATTTAGCGTATCTAAATTTATTTGCTCTAAATTTTTCATGTTTGTATCTCTTCTAGAAAGCCAATTAATCCTAAAAAACCTAATAGCTTAAGTTATTTTTCTAAATGACTGTTTTGGCATAACTGCCTAAGTCAATTTAGGATTACAACAAATATAAACATTATTTTTTCATCATTGCCTAAATCAACTTAAGTCGTTAATCCAAAAAAAATAAAGAAACAATTTTATTTTCCTAATTTGAGTTAAGCTATAATTCCGAATTACAATTTCGTTTTTTGATAAACATGAATTGAGTTAAGGTCTTTCTCCAAACTTAAAGTTATTTATTTAATCTGGAATAATAGCCTAACTCAACTTGAAC
Organism: Philornis downsi; assembly: GCA_019455685.1. Taxonomy (NCBI): domain Eukaryota; kingdom Metazoa; phylum Arthropoda; class Insecta; order Diptera; family Muscidae; genus Philornis; species Philornis downsi. The sequence continues at coordinate 376,504 of JAHXMU010000087.1, read as the reverse complement.
TTTTTGACTTTCTTTCGTTCAACAATTCATAAGAGCCTAAGTGTCTTTTTCGACAATATCTTTTGACTGCGAGAATAAACAACTATTTTTTGTTAACAACTAAGTAGAGAAATTCGTTTCCTTGGAATCTGTAGCAAAGTTTCCCAAAAAACACCTTCTCCTGATTTTCAGTGAAGATTCAAAACTTTAAACTCCTGTACTGAAAATATTGAAAAACAGACTTAGGCTGTTATGGGTTGTGACCACAGAAATATGTTTTATTAAAACTTATGTATGTGAGTCGATTACGTATGGATTAAAATAGTTTCCGGGGGTCAATTTTACTAAAATGCTAACCTAACCGGAACTCAAATTCCAATTTTGTCTGAAAACATTGATCAACAAAGTCCAGATATTCTGTGAAATTGATTTTTTTATTATATTTCTAAAGTAGTGGAGCACGTTTTAAAGCAACAGCTAATAGGTGTTTTAGAAAGTGATTCTAATCTTAACGATTGCCAATGTGGGTTTCGTAATCTTAGAAGCATTTCTTCCTTATTAGTAGGCCTTACTGATTGAGATCAGGAGAAGTTTTTACGAGGAAAAAATAGGTATATTACTGTCATTGGATTTGGAAAAAGCCTTTGATAGAATGGAGCACGACATTCTCTTAAAAAAGATGCTCACGGATTATGGAATGTCGTCCAATGCTTGCCGTTTGATGTCGTCATACATACAAGGTGTGATCAAAAAATAACGAGGTGTGATCAAACGAACCAAAAACTGAAATTGAATTTCTGACTTTTTTTGTGTTTTATGTTTTAGTATTTAATTTATTAAAACAACCAGTTCGTTATAATTATTGTTTTGGAAAAAATTTAGCTTAGAAAAATATTTAAAAGGGGTGCTATTCAGCGGCACTGCATTTGTGACAGTGCAGTCTTCAACTTGCACATAGCTTTTGGTATTTTAACACAGCTTTATAGCTGAGCAGGTGACAAAAGAAAAATGGTGCTTGCTAATCTTTGGCTAAATTAAATAGTGTTTCTCTTTTTTTATATAAACGAACAAATAAATTGAACTTATTTAAAAAGAAATATCGAAACAAGGCCTGTTTTTTGAAATGCCTTGCCACGGTTCTCAATGGATCAATAATTCTACAAGTACCACTCATGTTACTAATGCTTTATACGAATATTTGTTAAATCAATGTTTAAAATTAATACGAGAAAAAACATATTTCCTAATCAATCGTTATTCCCTTTAGATTTCATTGACTGCCTTCTTCTTTTTCAAAAACCAAAATCAAAATCCTCTCTAATTTTGTTTGCAAAAAGTAAGTTAGTAAAAGGCTTCTAACTTTTTTTTCTAATACATTTAAAAGCGTTAATAAATCAAAAGTTTGTAAGCCATGCAAGAAACCATTTAAATCTTGTTCATGTGAAGAAATGCGAAAAATAATTAATTCTGTTTTTTTTTTCGAATATAAGCCAAAGTAAATAAAATACTACGCGATTTTCATTTAAATAGTGTTAGCTTAAATAGCGTTAAATGAGTGTTTGCTTTCGTAGTTAGTCTATAATTCCATGCAGTGTGTAAAGACTTAGCAGCCAAAATAGTTTAAAAGTTTTTCTGTGCAAGGATTAGGGATGATACCTGTGAGTTGCCAGTACATTTTAAAAATTTTGTACTCGTACTCAATATCATAAAATATAAAATAAGGCATCCCCTATCTTATCATAAAGATTGCTTCTGCTTTTGATATTTCGGTTATCTAAACTATAAAAATCGGCTTCATATTTTTTTTGTAAATTTTCTGTAATTTTTCTATTCCTCCCAAATGTGCTTTGAAAATGCGTCCAGCTAAATGCAAACGATGATAGAAAAACTACATTTCTAAGAAAAAATTTCTTATGTGGTCCTCATCACGGTTATAAAGCCGATTTTTAATAAAAAGAATCGTCGCAATGGAAATGTCGTACAGACACATAAAATACCGGGTTATCCATTTTTCGGTTTCAAAAATAATGTTTTGCTTAACATAAAGCTATGATTTCGGTGAAACTTTTATTTCATTATAATGCTTGAATCTTGCCATTATGTATGAAATACAAAATCATTTAAGTAACTGCCACTGGATTGTTTGCAGCAGTGGATACTTTTGAAGTAGTTTTCGGCCACTATTTCGCACACTTCGGGCAATCAGTCAATCAATTGTGGTAGTTTAACGTGGGTATCGCCTCGAAAGCGTTACTCACGGTGTGACATCACATATGGGATTGTTTTTATTTGCATTTGCGACATTTGTTCCCCTTTGTGGAACTCAGACTAATCCTGGAAGGATTATCGTTGAGATAAGAAACATATTCCCTTAGGGCTTGCTTCCTCTCTCAACCAAAGTACCTTTGAAGTCACTGGTATGAAGTGAACTTCCTCCACTCTTCGGGCAACAACAATAATTGTTTAATGTTTTAACGATTAAAACACGTTGGTTTATTGAATATTTTTCCATAATAAATTTTCCATGTCTCTACTTCACGACTGCCAAATATGAATTGTCAAGGCTAATGTTTACCAAAATGGCGGCAAAACAAAGTAGGAAGAAATACCTTCCCGACGGATACCCTGTATTTATCTTAGTACCAAAATTTTCCCTAACATAACATAACTTACTCAAGCCCGATGTCAAGTAAACGCAATAAACTTTTGACTGCTCTTGTGGAGGGCGGACTTGTTGTCTGGTTAATGATGTGGAAAATGAATAGCGTGAAGTACTTGTGAACTGTTAAAAAGTTTGCATGTGGCCTTATTTAAAGTTTAAGCCCCTTTTTGTTTACAGTATTTTGAGGTGCTTAGATGTTTGGCATGCGTTCGTCCTGTCACTTTCCTGCCTTTTGCCTTTGTCGTTGGGCTCTCTTACTTTCACTTTGCCACTTTTTCATTCGCTCTCTGTGGGAATGCTATGTTAAATATTCATTAGCACAATATGGCCTCTAATGATGTATTATATTTGATATATTATGGTTTACCCAGAGTTGATTGCGCTACACATTTAAATCATCAAGGACCGCATCCTTAACACACCTACATAGCGTTTCACACGCACAGATATGAAAAAATGTAGAATCAGCTGCCTGAGCATAGAGGTTCCATGCCACTATTGCTTGAACATTGAAGCTTCCTTCTTTCTTAACACATTATAAAAATATGAGTTAAAAAATGTTGTACAATATAAGCAGCCGTCATCTTATGCTATTGTTGCTATCAGCTGTTTCGTTTGTAAGCTTATTGTGAAAATTCGATTTTGTCTTCAAATTACACAGTAAATTACAAAATTGTTGGTGGTAACTGAAGAAGACGGCCTTAGTTTTGGGTATCAACCAATTAGTCGTATTAACAGCTTATGAGAGCTGTTATCTTTCCATGGGTACGAAAATAATTAATTTTGTAAGAGTCTTGTTTATACAAAAAAGTTTAAAAATTTTCAGATAATTTCTTTTTAATTAGAGATTTTAATCCTTTCGCTGAGCATAATTTATTTGCATAATGAATGCGTTCTCCATTAAAAGGGTCTCCCGGAGAGCACAAAAGAAATTAACTAATCGAAAGCATTCCGAAAGTTTAACTATTTATGAAATAATTAAGAAGATTTGTAAATGTGCTGCCTCAAGCGAATGATTTTCATTTCGACTTTCGCTGGCTGTTTAGAAAACGGTAATGTAAGCAACGTGATTAAGCGATACTTTTGCTTTGTTCTGCATGGAAAATATTTAATTTATTTCAGATTTTGTAAGAATAGAGTTCCCATCCAAAGTTTGTAGACAAGGAAAATTGTGAGAGAGCAAATATGCAGAGACAACAATAATATTTGCAAGCGGTGTTGACTATTTAGCTTTTTCCCACTAAGTTTCTTCCTTTTTTTAGGTAGCGACTGGAATAGACATCCTTATCTATTATACGCCGCCCGTAGAAAATTATTCCAAGCCCTTCGATCTTCTGCGCTTCTCCTCCAATTCGTCACACCAAGCTTCGATAGTATTTCAAAAGCCTGGTCCTTTCAACTGAGTTTTGGTCGCCCTCTTCTGTGCCGCTCATCGAGTTCGTTGTCGACAACCTTCCGTGCCGAAGCATTTGGGATTCATCCGCACCACATGACCCAGCCAATGCAATCGCTGTATATTAATACGCTTGACCATGCCGATGTCGGGATATAGCTCATACAGCTTATTGTCCATGCGACACCGATACTCTCCGTTAACGATGATGGGTCCATATATTTGCCGAAGTATTTTCCTTTCGAAAACTGCCAGTACTAATTCATCCGTTTGCGCCATAACGCAGGATTCTGCGCCATATAACAGAACAGGTTGAAACAACGTCTGATACAGTCCGAGTTTTGTTTGTCGAGAGAGGGCTTTATCATTGAATCACTTGCTTAGCCCATAATAACATCTGTTAGCGAGCAATGCGCTCCTCTTTATATTTATGCTGACATCATTTGTTTACAGCTGAACCGAGGTAGATGAATTCTTCCACAACTTCAAAATCATAGTTGCCAACGTCCATACAGCATCCCAAATGAGTAGGCTCTTTGTTCGTTGAAACAAATAACTTTGTTTTCTCTTCGTTTACCATCAGACCCATTTTCATTGCTTCCTTCTCGATGCTTGAGAAGGCTGCAGTAACATCTCGCATTTTTCTGCCAATAATGTCTAAGTCATCTGCATATGCGGGTAACATATGGACTTTGTTAAAGATAGTACCAGACGTGTTAACTGCAGCTTTCCTCATAATCATCTCCAACACTATGTTGAGGAGGTCGCACGGTAGACTGTCGCTTTATCTAAATCCTCGTTTGGTGTAAAAAGGCTCACTAAGATCTTTGCCTATCTTTACTGAAGACTTCGTGCCAGTCGGCGTCATTCGACAAAGACGTACTCGTATAAGCTTCTTAAGAATTCCAAACTCGGACATGGCCTCATACAGTTTTTGCCATATCGGGCCATCGAAGGCGGTTTTACAATCGACAAAAAGAGGATACGTGTCGATCTGTTTTTCTTGGGTCTTCTCCAGAATTTTGTCGTAGTGTGAATATCTGGTAAGTTGTTGATTTAAAAGTTCTAAAGCCATACTGATAAGGTCCAATCAGGTCAGTTGGAATCGACTTTAGTATTTCACATATCACACGTTTAGCGGACAAAAATTGAATTTAGTTTTTAGTTTTTTTTTCTGGCTGTCTAAACTTCAACATTTTAGCCATAATTTTAAGATTATATTAAATATTTATAAATAAAACGCAATGTCAAATAAATGGCCAAAAAGAAAAAAAAAAAAAAAATAAAGTACAACTATGATGTAAGTCAAGCAAGTCAATCAGAAAATAAATGTACATTTATTGTCGAAAAGAATGTTTTCATCAATTAATTTTTAGATTTTGGTGTACGATTATTAAATTGCACTAAAGTGCTTTAATTAGTGAGTATTTTGTTATCGAAAAATTAGATTATTAAAACGTTGAGATCTCGAAAGATAGACATATTGAAAAATTAAAAAGTTTCAATATAGATATACTGAATGATTTTAATGTAGAAATATTGCAAAACAAGATAAAAAAGTTTATCTTTAGCAAATATCGACAGTGTTCCCTTAATTTATATTGAATTGCTACTGTGAAGTATATCGGATTTTAGTTTCAAACTTTGTCCGGGTTTCTCTCTGACGATGCAATGCATTTTTGCATAAAAAACTCCAACCGAATGTGGTGCGATTGCGGTTCATCAGTCGAACACTGACGGCATGTTTTGCGAAAGTATCCATATAATTAGAATATTCAAATCAGAAACCTAAAACCGCCTAAGCTATTTTTTGTTTGCAACTGTATGCTAGTTTCGAACAATCATTTTAAAAGAGTTTTTCGTTTCATATTAGTTGGTTTTATATTTTTCTGGGCTTGGTATTTTCCAATTGGTTGCTCTACATTTAACTAAATTTGGCGAACGTTGACCGATTGTTAAAGCAGCGTCCCATAATGAAAACGTTGCCACATTGCGATATTTCCGAAATTCTATCAATCCACTGCAATTTGTAATTAGCATACTGTAGTAGTCGAAGAAAAATCGATTAAGTATCCACGTCCCTTCTATTATCATTCATAAAAATTGATCTATTTTTTCGAAATCCAACTAATCCTCTGTAATTGCTAATTAGTCAACGGTAATAGTCTAGATTTTCCACCTTTACATCTATCCATTGCATTTGTATAAACTTACATCGTTCATACTTACATTGATTTGAAATTAAATTATTTAATACTCAATTTGTACTTCAAAAATGTACTTAATTTAAATTACAAATCAATGTACAGGATGTATGCAATCGTGAATTGATTTTATTTAACTATGCTAAAAAATTTACTTGTTACCTGTTGTCTAAATTCAAATATTTTAGCCATAATTTTAAGATTATATAGATATTTGAATTTACCATTGAATTTATATTAAAATTAACCTTTTTTTTGTACAATGTACTTTTTGTAAAATGTACTTGTGTAAGAATATTATTGTGAATTAACTCAAATTTTTGCCCCTGAAGTGTTACATAACTCCATTGAGTGAAAATATATGTACTAAATGTATCTGAATTGTAACATATGAAATTAATTGTTGTCAAAAGTTTTGTAATAAGAAAAAATCACTTACAAATCAGATCTCAATTGGTAAGCACAACTCGTTGCCTCAATAAATCTCCTTTGAGTTGGCACTAATTCTAATTCTAATTAATTTACATTCTAATTTACATTCCACAATTACAACAAGAGAGGTATCAAATTGATTAGAGGATTCCCCGCTACTCCCCCTGCTATCATATCAATCATCTCTATCAATCTATCACCACCTCTGTACACTGGCTGTTTCATAACTTTTTTAGATTTTTATTTTGAATCTTTCCCCTAAGAACGTTATTGAATATTATTTTAGCATAAGGAAGTAATTCGACAAAAAGTTACTACAGCAGCATTCAACCCAAAAGGATGTGATTACGAGATAAAAACTCTGCGAATGAATTAAAAAATTTCAGATTCAAAAGCAACGTTCTCGAGCTATTGCAAAGGTAGGTCAAATTTCTTTTTATTTCATTAAAAAATAGCTTGGATAAATGCTTTGGAAGTAGAACAGACCAAACAAATAGTCGTTTTCCAACAGATACGAGGTGTGTTAAAAAAAGGTGAATTTTTAAATTTCGCGGGTTACGTGCATTCGACTTTCGATTATTATTATTTTTCTTTATGTTGGTACACTCGTCTCGAAGATATGTTGACGGTTTTGTCCATATAGCATGTTTAGTTTGCTTGTAAGAGGCATAAATAAGACAAGAGTTTTGCGTGTTCGGCGATTTTCTGCTATCGAAAAAACTGGATCAAAGAAGTTGCATCAAATTTTGCGTAAAAAAATTGGATGAAGTGATCAAAAACACTTGAAATATTGATAGTGGCATACGGTGAGAATACTCTGAGTGAATAAAAAGTGTTTACAAGCGGTACAAACATTTCACAGAAGGCCGAGAAGATGTGAATGACGACGCTCTCTCTGGACGCCCCAGCACATCAACAATCGATGAAAATTTTAAGAAAGTGAAGAAAATTGTTATGGAGAATCGTCGAATCACAAGTGGAGAAGTTGCTGAAGATATCGGCATATCGGTTGGCTCATGCCATGCAATCTTTTCGGAAATTTTGGGCATGAAGCGTGTGGCAGCGAAGTTCGTTCCAAAATTGCTGAATTTTGACCAAAAACAACCGTCGCATGAGCATTGCTCAGGAATTGTTGAATGACGTCAACGATGATTCAGATTTGCTTAAAAGGTTCATAACTGGTTACAAATCAGTATGGTTATGACATCGAAACCAAAGTCCAATCGTTCCAGTGGAAGAGTCCAGGAAAGTCAAGACCAAAAAAAGCACGGCAAGCTCGAAAAAATGCAAAGATTTTGCTAACTTCGATTACCGCGGCGTAGTGTATCAGGAGTTCTTACCACAAGGTCGTACGGTAAATAAAGAGTATTATCTTGAAGTTATGCGTCGTTTGCGTGAAGCAATAAGAAAAAAACGCCCGGAATTGTGGAAAAAAATGCATAGTTTTTGCATCATGATAATGCACCTGCTCACTCATCTTTGCTTTTGAGAGATTATTTGGCCCGAAAACAACACCGATATCACGCCTCATTCACCGTATTCACCAGACTTGGCCCCCTGTTCCCAAGATTGAAGAGACCAATGAAAGCACGGCGTTTTGCGACGATTGAGGAGATAATAACTGAATCGCTGAGAAAGCTCAAGGACATACCAAAAATTGTATATCAGAATTACTTCGAGGATTGGAGAAAATGCTCGCACAAGTGTATTAGATCTGAGGGGGACTACTTTGAAGGAGATAAAATAGAAATTGATGAATAAATAATGGGATATGAGCTAATGAGTTTGACATGAAAGAAACGTAAATCCACTTAATAAACTTCGGAATGGAGCCTTCCATTCCGTATTCCACAAAATGTGAAATACGTTTAAAAATCAATGTAATGCTGACTGTTTTGTTTTTTTTTCTATTATCGCGATGTTGTGCACTTGAAATTCATCTGAGAAGGTCAAACGGTAAATAAAACATAATGTTTGGGCGTTATGCTACGTTTGAGAGATTCATCAAAAAAAGGCTTCATTTATGGAAAAAACCTGCACTTTACTTCACGTTAACGCATCATCGCACAGAGCTATTTGACCAATGGAACAACCATCGTTCTCATCCGGTATGGCTGCGGCTGACTTTTACTTCGTTTCAAAACTTAAATTTTTACTTCGAGGCACCCATCTTCGGTCTGTAGAAGCCATAACAGAGAATTAGCAGCGAGAACTGGTCTTTTCCGCAAAATACGCTTAAAAAAGTTTTGATGATTGAACTGTTGGTTGGCATTGGTGTATTATTTCTTTGAATATGATTTGTATTTAAGTCAAATTTCTGCCGCTTACTTGAAGTCGTGCCAGTACAATCTTTTTTCAAAAGACATTCTATTGGATGGAAACTTAATTTGCATTTTTTCAGCATTAATTTCAATTCTTTTAATATAATTTTATATATCTTCAGTATTAAAAAAAATATGTTTATTTCTACAATATGAATTTGTATGTGAATATCAGTTTGTATTTCTTAAACATCATTTTAAATTAATGACTTTTTGATTGAATTTTCTCAATATCAAATTGAATTTTAATTTGCAATTTGTGAATAGCCATTGATATTTCTCAGTATCCATTCGTATTGTCCCAAAATTGTTTTGAATTTTTTCAATACGGACTGGCATTTTCTCAATTACAACTGTGTTTTTTCGATTGCTTAAGTTGCTTGAAATGTTTGTCTGCCTAGCCAGGTAATAATAGCCGTGCAGAGGAAGATAGAGGGTTGTCTAATAAGGACGGACCAATATTAAAACGGAATAAAACAACATCTATGCATGAGATATTAAGGAAATTCTTTTTCTATCTTAAAGACCCATGCATATCGTTATGTATGAAATGTAATGTCATTGAAAAGTCTGGTGCGGATGGTTCAGGTAATTCCAATTTTCAATGACTGGCCGTTTTGATTTGGTTGAATCTGAGAGATGTCCTGGGTTATGTTGATTTTGACGGCGTCGATCGATTGCGTCCTAATGGTATAGTTGAGCGACTGCACAAACCTCCACTTAAAAACTTCTAGCGGACTCAAATCTCAAATCCACAAGAGATTCCCTCAAACTCTCCTCTCAAACTGCTAACTCACAAATCGTTCATGTAGGATGTTCACAGTGTCATTCACCGTGTGATTTCGAAGCCCCATCAATGAACAAACGCCGTAGTCCATAGTTAATAACTTTGAACTCCTAGGTCATTTGGGCCTGAAGCAAACGCCGTTATTTATGATCAATAACTTTGAGTTTCTGAATTATTTGGACCTAGCACGAGTGCAGGCCCAAGTTCTGAAGCAAAATTGAAGTCTGCAAAAGTTCAAGTTCTTGTAAACGAAGAGGAATTGACTATCTCGGACTCTTCTGCACATTTTCATGGAGGGCGGTGATGTTCTCGATCAATCTGGCATTCTTTTGGCACGCGGGGGATGAGCGATGGCTGATTATTCGCCGAGCCGATCATCTCGAATGTGACCATTAATCTTTGGAAAGTTAACTTTGAAGTGCCATCGCGTTTGTCGTAAAAAGGGAGTAACGAGTGCAGCGTTGCACTCACGAAAACTCATTTTATAATAAAGTTTTATTATTTGTACTGGTTGCTCAATTGTCCAACTTGGTACGATAATTTGTGATCAGTGCCTGAACGATAAACCGTCAGACTTGACATTTAACTTTACTGGCGCAGAATGTCAACATCGACCCAACATTTATTTACAAAATCCCTTAAATGATAATTTCGGAGTTCGAAACCCGGTCGTATTGAAATGATTGGAAACATATTGGAAATGGGTCATATGGGTCGAAGATTCTATTTAACCGTCTTAGTAATGGGCCAAACTGAACTTGTCTTTATTTTTTCTAACAACATACAGTTAAGGAAAAAACTCTACATACACCCGCTTATTTTGTGTTTTTAAGATATTCTTAAGACAAATTATTAAAGCGTTTGCATTAATATTTAAAGTACCAAAAACAAAGTTCATTTACAAAACAAAAAGTTAATTCAAAAGCATAACAATAACAGAAATAACAAAAACAATAAAAATTCATGAGAAAAAATATCTCATTTCTTTTAAATAAATAAAAGAAAACAATACATTCTTAATATTCTGTAGGACCGCCTTGAGCTTCAATAACTGCCTGAAGACGACGTGGCATAGACTTCACCAAATTTTCCGTAATACTGGGCGCAATTTCCGACCAACTTCGAGTAAGGGCAGTTTTCAGGGTTTCGCGACTTCTGACATCATATTTGCGCCCAGATTTTTCCAAAATGTCCCAAATATGCTCAATTGGATTGAGGTCTGGTGACTGGGGAGGTGTATTGAGCTGCCTTGGTGCATGATAAAGAAGCCAGTCTCGAACAATATGTGCAGTATGCTTGGGATCGTTGCCTTGTTGGCAAATCCATTGGTTTCCCAGGCCCAAGCTTTGCACAGATGGCTTCAGATTTTATTTCAATGTTGTCTTATACTGATATCTGTCCATAACTCCTTCAACAAAAACCAATCAAGCAACTCCAGATGCCGCCATAGCTCCTCATACCATAACACTGCCCCCACCATTTTTCACAGTAGGTATAATATTTTTGGTTTTCGTCAAACCTTGTTTCGGTCGTCATTCCCGAAAATATTATTGATAGTTTCATCGGTAAATATAACTTTCTTCCAAAAATCTATTCCCTTCTGTAAATGTGCCTTAGCAAAGTCCAGGCGAAGTTGACGGTTCTTGGCAGAAATAAATGGCTTTTTGTGTGAAGTTCTACTTTTAAAGAAGCTATCATGCAAAACGTTTATTACTGTTCTTGATGAAACGGTAATATTCGATAATCTTGCAAGGTATTCGGATAATTTTGGGGCACTTATTTTTGGATCTTTATGAACTTCTTTAAGGTCACTATTGACATCGCGTCTTGAAAGTTTCTTCGGTCTTCCTGATCGCGGCTTATTCTCGGTACTGTTGATGTTGGTTTGATCTTTTTTGACAATAGTTTGCACTGTAGAGCGACTTAATTTTACAATTTTAGCAATTTCCCCATAAGATTTGTTTTTTTGCGAAGGTTCGCCACCAAATTTCGAACTGATTGTTGAATTTCTCGTCTATTTACCATTTTTAAAGCTAAAACGTTTTTTACAAATCGCTTTCTTAATTTAAATGGTTGCAATGTTTGACAAATAAGGCAAATCATGAAAACTGATGGGTTTTCCCCTTTATCTTCTTCTTTTTCCTATTCATTTTAAGACTTGCCAATGCTGTATGTAGACTTTTTTTCTCACCGATTTCTATGTTTATCGCCAATAGCTTATAAATGATCAATCTTTTCAACCCTTTTTTTTCTTCAAACACTCTTAACTATTAATGTCTTAAACATTGACATCAAAATTATATCTAATATTATCACTAGTTCTCTACATTTTCAAAATAGTAGGGTGAATGTAGAGTTTTTTCCTTAACTGCATCAAAAGATTACGTATAGGCTCTTACACTATCTATCCAATTGTAATGAAACATTAGGAGATTTTTTCTTGAAGACCAGCTTCTAAAGTTGTTTGTTTGCTACTAAGTGAGAGGCGAAAGGATCTAACTAAATGTGGATTTGTTTAATGCCTCAAAACTTGCCTTTGACTTCTTTTGAACAAGATAACATTTTAAATAACTTCTGTCATTTGAAATATAATGTGAACAATTTTGTCTTATTGCCACCGTATGAAGTTCTCTAAGTTATTTTAAAATATATTAAAAAGTTTAGCTATGTATGTTCTCTATGGCATTTCAGGAATTGGATGACATGTAAACGTCACCTATGACATTTTACGACCGCGTGAGTGTAAATGTGAACAAAAAAAAAAAAAAAAATTGACAACATGCTTTCAATTTATTGAATGACAAAAATGTCTTTTTTACTTCTTCATAATTATAAAGAAGGTAATGCTTTGTAAACAAGAGATTCTCGTTAAACTTTCTGTTCATGTCTCCGTCATGTCGTTAATAATAAATAAAGCGATTACTCGAAGTCGTTCTCTGCCTCCACATGCCCTGACGTACACGAGATTTATGTAGTAAATACAGGGGTTTACATAATAAATCACCATTTACCATCATATTGAAAAATAAAGTAATTTTAAATGCAAATAATAATTCATTTTTAAAGAAGATTTCATTTCGGATATGTGTTACGCCCAAGTATTTGGTTCGGCAATTTTTTGTCAACAAAATGATTTAAAATCTGTTATCCTTCAACCAAACCTTCAATCATCTTGTCAGTTGTTATGTTGTTATTTTAGCAAAATCCAAGATAACAAATCATGTTTCATTTTATTTGGTCGATATCGTATTAAAGTGAAATTAATTAACAGAAAGCTTTCAATTATGAAAATTATGTTGTGAAACGTAGACCCCAACCGTTCAGTTGAAGTTAAAGACGGTAAGGGGCCGTTCGTTTCATTATTTTATAAACGACCTAGGTTGTGCGGATGGACCCCAATGCTCCGGCACGGAGTTTTCGACAGCGAACTCGATGGCCGGCGCAGAAGGGGGCGACCAAAACTTCGTTGGAAGGACCAGATTTTTGAAATAATGTCTCAGCTTGGTGAGACGATTTGGAGCAGAAGAGCAGAAGATCGAAGCGCTTGGAATTATTTTCTACGGCCGGCGTATAATAGATAAGGCTGTCTATTTCAGTCGCCATATAAGAAGAAGAAGTCGCCCTAACAAAGAAGACACAAAAAAGTTGGTGAAAATGTGCTTTATTTTTTAACACAATCTCTTTTTAGCTCGATATACTATTTCCAGTGATATTAAATAGCTTCTATATCCTGTTTGCACTAAGAACTCTCAAACTCCATAAAATGGCGATCAAAATGCAGACTCCACCCGTTCATTGTTGGCGAATTTTTTAACACTGAGACATTTTCTTCAAGTTGGGAAATAGAGCTCCGAGAGAGCTAAATCTGGAGAATAGGGTAGCTGATGAAGCAATTCGAACTTTAGTCCATTGAGTTTAGCCATCGCAATAATGGATGTGTGAACTAGAAAATTGTCTTGAAACAACACTTTCTTTTTCGCCAAATGTGGCCGTTCTTACATAATTTCATCACCTAAACGCTACAATAAATTAGCATAATATTCACCGCTGATGGTTTTTCCTTTATGAAGATAATCAATAAAAATAATCCCATGCGCATCTTAAAAAACAGACGCCATCTGCCTTGCCTGCAAATGGAACCGTCTTCGCCTTCTTTGGACACGATTCTCCCTCCGCTTCCACTGTTCCTTTGTCTCAGATGTGAAGTAATGGATCCATGTCTGATGCCTGGTTGTAAATCGACGCTAAAATTCAGCTTTATTGCAGTGAAACGTCGCAAAAACTGTGCTGAAACATCTTCTGGACGCTGTTTTTGCTCTGTTGAGAACAAGCGCGGCATCCATCTTGCGCACAGTTTTCTCATCTTCAAATCTTTGGTCAATATGCGACGTATAGCACTTTTAAAATGCTTACGGCCAATATACGATGTATAACACTTTTTGAAATTTCTATCATTTCAGCTAGCCCTCGACTTCACACCTTCAGTTCAATACCATTTTGTGGATTTTCTTATTGGTGTCTGGTGCGGACATCTCAATTGTTTGACCACTACGGTGTTCTTTTTGGGAGCCCGTACGGCCTCGTTTAAACTCTACTACCAAATATTTTACAGTCGTAGACGAATGAGCAGACTCCCCAGAGTAGAATCTAGCTCGACTTTAATATTGGTTGGATTAAAACCTTTCAAATACATATATTGAATTACATAAAAGTGTTCGATTTTTACAAATTCACTGAGAACGTTTACTTTTGATGGCTCAAATAAAACTACTAAACAATGTGGCGCCTTAAAACTTAAAACATATGTCTTATAAGGTTACCGCTTTCCACCAAAGGAATATTTTTTCAAACTACTAGCACCATCTGTACCTCAAGTCGGCTAGTTATTGGTTTGTGTTTTTGCGATTTTTTATTTGCTGATGCTTTGAATGTTTTTAGACATCCTGTGATTGGTATTACCAGTCTCCTTGAAAAACTCTTAAGTTTGGTAATTTTTCCGATTTAACGCTCCCTTTTTTGAGATGTAGTCAAATTTATATTCATTATATTGACTCGTTTGGCTGGCCTTTTCTAATAATGGACCGACTCTCGAGTCAAGAGCCAGAATAGTTTGAATCGTCTTTAATGGTCTTCAAAATACATACGAGTAAGTTAGTAGCAGGTTTTATTAGATTTATAATATTTTGATCTTCAATGGTTTAGTTTCGAGATGAAAATATGTTTGCATTGTAATCCATTTTTTTTAATATGTTTTGCATTTTTCTCGAGAATCTTTTGAGAGTCCAAAAGTTTAGTAATTTTTGCAATTAGACTCCTTCATATGCGTATTCGTTTTTCATTACTGTTTCATTTGGCGACTTTTTTGAAATCATGTAAAGAGATTTGAAAACCCTAAATAATTTTGTAATTTTTACAATTGAGCGATTGATTATGATTGAAAATATTTTTGCATTTTAATCCATTTTGTTTAATATTATTTGAATTTTTCTGGAGAAACTCTTGAAAGTCCAAAAGTTTAGTAATTTTTGTAATTGGACTCCTTCATAAGTGTATTTGTTTTCCAGTACTGTTTCATTTAGCGACTGTTTGGAAATCATGTAAAGGGATTTGAAAATCTTAAATAATTTTCTAATTTTTACAATTGAACGCTCCGTTTTAGAGTCATGGGCGTATTTATTTTCCTTGTATCCCAGAGGAGCCACCTTGAAAATCAATAGCCAAAATGGGTTAATGTGTCAATAATGATCTTAAAAACACAGCTAAATAAGTTAGCAGGGTATCGTGCTAGATTTATGATGTTTTGAACATCTACTAGTGATTTTAAAGACCACAATAGGAGTGGGAAAAGGATAAATTTGCTAAGAAATTAACCTGAATTTGAATTTTTATTTATTGTTTTTTTTATTTTTGAGGCAATGTGAGAGTTAATTAGAAGCAGTTTGTTAATATATCAATATTGACACTTAGAACTCGACTTTTTAATAATTTAGCTGCATTTGCTTGGTTTCCAACTAACTTTTTCTTAATTAATGAATGGTTGCGTTTTTTTTTTTTGGTATCCTATATAGGATACCAAAAAAACGCATCGGCATTTAGCAAAATTAACTTGGCAGTATTGCTAAGGGTGTCCCAAACAGAACGCAAGATTTAAATTTAGCGCCCTTCGAAGTGTCATTGTTTGGCATTTAAACAATTGTTATTGTTTGCTAGTAGAAGGTACGAAGTTGTAAAAATGGAGCGCTACACGAATGAACAACGCATTCTCATTGTGAAATTGTTTTACTAAAATGGTGAAAGTTTTGCGGCTACAGTTCGCAAATTGCGACCAATTTGGGGTCACAATAATGCTCCAAAAGAGTCAACTGTAAAGAGATTAATAGATAAATTTGCCAAAACTGGATCTGTTAGTGATGTGAAGACAACAACGCGCCTTCGACCAGGTCGATCGACCGAAAATTGCGCAGCTGTACATGATGATGCCGCTCAAACCCACCCATCCACCTCAATTCGACACCGAGTTCAGCAAATTGGTGTCTCCAAATCTACTATGCAGCGAATTTTGGGGAAAGATTTGCATCTTCATGCATAGAAAGTTCAATTGACTCAGAAACTGAAGCTAGCTGACCATGGACAACGAAGGAAGTTCGTTAATTGGGTATTGGAGAGACAACATGAAAACGCTGATTTTGCCGATAAAATCATCTTCAGTGACTAGGCGCATTTCCATCTTGATGGCTTCGTCAACAGGCAGAATTGTCGCATTTGGGGTGAGGAAAATCCTCGAATGATTCACGAGAAGCAAATGCATCCTCAACGTGTCACTGTGTGGTGTGGATTTTGGGCTGGAGGAATCATTGGAACTTTTTTTTATGAAAATGAGGATGTCAGACACAAACAGTCACTGGTGTTCGGTATCGTGAAATGATAACCAGTTTTTTCGTGCCTAGAATTGAAGAAATGAATGTGGAGGGCATGTGGTTTCAACAAAACGGCGTCACGTGTCATACAGCCGGAGAAATAATTCAATTGCTGCATCAGTCATTTCCCGGTTGTGTTATTTCGCGTTTTGGAGACCAGAATTGGCCGCCTAGATTGTGCGATTTAGCACCATTAGACTTTTTTCTTTGGGGTTTTTTGAAGTCGATGATTTACGCGAATAAGCCGACGACGACTCCAGTCTCAAAAGATGAAATTGGGCGCTGCATTAATGAAATACCGCAGCATTTATGCAAAACGGTCATTGAAAATTTCATTACAAGATCGCGTGTGTGCCAGCAAAGTCGCGGTGGCCATCTGCCCGATGTGTTGTTCCATACATAACCTCATTTTGTCTACTTTACGATATAATAAAGTTTCACGATTTTTTGTTTTAAATATCTGTGTTTTACTTAAAATTTAAATCTTGCGTTCTTGTTGCGACACCCTTTATTTATAAAATGTTTATTTATTTTGTATTATTCTTATTCGTAATCATTTTATCACCCATTTGTAAAATAAACGTGTCTTATTGTAAGCGCAATTAACAAATTTAAATTAAAATTGTACTGGAACGTATTTTTTTTGTGCTGATGCACAACTTTGAAAATGAAAGTATTGTTATTATTCTGGAAATGTGAAATCTAATGTTATTCTCAATAGCTAGAAGCGGACAATGACGCCCGTGAAGTGAAGCATAATTTTTTCAGACCATATTGGCCATGTCCTCTTCATCATAGAGCTCGTCCGAGACTGATGTTCGCAAAAAAATTAACAACTTTTATTTACGTTATTTGACGTTCTCCTTCTTTTTTAACTTCTTTGTTTACTTTTGCGTAGGAGAACTTGGTCGCATTGTTGTTTTCCATACTTTTCTACTACTTTTTTGTACAACTTGTCCCCGTTAGCGTATATCGGATAGCATTTGTATGGCGAAACGGGTATAAGATACCAAAAAACGCAACCAATCTTTGCTCTTTTATATGTAAGTACTGTTAAGATTTATCATGCTGTCTAAAAATATGATATTAAAAAAATTACAAATATATTTACAAATATTATATATAAATCGGGTTTTGTTATGACTTTTCATTTCAAAAATAATATCTATGTCCAAGTTTTCATACAATCCTCCTGGGTGAAGAATGTTATTAAAATTTTTTTATTGATTTATGTATAACAGCAAAAAATCATAAAGCATTCTGGCTCATTCAACAGCTTAATAGAAGCAAACATCCTGACGCCCTCTACCATCCATTTCAAGTAATAACAACCAATAATCCTTCGGGGCTTAACAAGTTATCACATCTCGTCAACATGAAATAAGAGAGGGAACAAAACTGTCAGACTATTTTCAATCAAAAGCAAAGCAGAGAATATATGAAATAAATCCTTAACCATTTTTTTCCCCGAACAATTTCATAGTCAGCGACATTCGACAGACAACACATGAATGAAAAATGTACGGCCAAAAATATGGAAAAATATAGCAGCAAATGCTTCCAATAAATTTCGTATTAAATTGTTCAGTTTGATGTTGTGGAAAAAACGCTGTGACTGAACTAAAAATGCCATAAATATAAACGCCATCACATCACATTCATTCGTGTTGAGCCTCAAGGCTACGTGTATAAAGCAAAATATTTGACTCGAACTTCCGTTTTATTTTTGGGCCACCATTCGCTGCAGTTATCGTAAATTTTTCAGCGAAACAGTCGGTAAGTAAAAACCTTTGCCTTTCCCCCCCCCCCCCACGTTTGGCTCCGATTCGAACTTTTTGCCACACCACTTAAAGTTAATATTTGAGTTTGTTTTTTTGTCAGCTTACTGGTTTCGGTTTTTCGTTTTTTCCTCTCCAAATGGCCAATAGATTGGAAGGAGAGGGTGGAAGTGATTACAAAGTTTAGTTACTAAACACTTACCTGCAGGTATACATGCGACAATGCAACCGGATTGCCACCCACCACACCGAGAGTGCGGAAAAAAGTTAAAATCGATCGCATGGTGAAGGGTAAAGCGAAACATAATCGGCGCTGCCAAGGTGAACTTGCTGTTAGGGCCTACAATGGAGGAGGAAGATAAAAACAAAAACGATAAATTTTATTTAGAGTAAATAAAACAATAAAATTATATTCGACATTGTGTCCTTTGGACAGTAAAATATAAATGAATGTTTGAAGAGATTTATTTGGGGTAATGGGAGAGAGGCGCATAAACAAACAATTGCAGTAAAATATGATGAATTTATTTGCTAAAGATTCGTATATTTTGGAACAGATAGTATAAGTAGTTGGAAGAAAAGTTGTATTCAAGAAATTTGCTACACATAAATAACTATAAACTGGAATGAGATTGAATGATTCATATTGTAAGAATCGAATTAACTAAATAAAAACTAGCATTTAAATAATTCTTTGTTTGGAACCAGTGTAAAATAACAACAAAATGTTGGTTGTCCAATACTTTTCATTATTTAAGAGAATGTTTTAAAATAATTCTAAGCATTTTCGTCGAAAAAAAGAAATTGTCATCTTCGCCCAAAATTTCTATTTACGCTGAATCAATAATGTACTAGAAGTATTAGCAGCCCAATTTTAATAACTTTAGCTTGTGGAAATCGTCATAACTGAGGGTTTCCGAAGAGAGTAAATACCTCTCACAGAGAAAAATTAAAGACAGAGGCCGCATTTGTCTCTGAAGTAAAAATTGTGACATTTAAAGAGGTCGGAGAGCAAGCTAATACCGCTCTCTTTATACAATATTTCAATAATTTTGCATATTTTTGTTAATATTTTTTACAAATTATGGTAATATAAGTATAGGATTATCCATTTAGTGGTTTCAAATCAGCCGATTTCGCAAGGCTGTCAGCTGTTAAATACCCGTCATCTGAAGTGTTATTTATTTAGTGAAAGGTTTGTCACTTACGAATGTGGATCGTTTAACAACCGAGGAATGCGTAAAAATAGTTAAAACTTACTACATCAGTGATATGATGATATGACATACAGTTATGGGGCACCGCTTCTGCTTCAAATATAGAAAGAATACTAAGACGCCAAAATACAGTCTTACGAATGATCACAGCCGTTCCCTGTCATATTAAGGACTCTAACATCCGCAAAGATTTAAACGTGCCGTGCCATTGGTGAAAACTGAGATCACGAGGTACGTGACAGCATATTTGAGGAAGCGGGAATATTATCTAAATCCATTAGCTCGCAACATATTAAATGACAGAGGATACATGCGATTAAGAAAGAGGGATACGAATTTTCTCAGCCGAATACTAGAAGGATGAATGCAGATAACAGCACTAACAGTAGAACATAACTTTTGGTTTGACTATGGTTGGACTTAATTAATTATTAGTTATTAGTTTAAGATATGAAAACTTATTGTTAGTTCAATTAATTTTGAAGATACAATAAATAAAAAATGAAAAAAAATGATTCAAACGTGAGCACTTTTCGTGCATTACGGGGTGATTATGGTCGTCATAATCGACGTACTGTGTAAGGAATTGGCAAGGGTGTAAAAAAAAATTTAAAGAGACTGGAAGCGTAACAGATATGCTCAGGCCTCTACAGCATCACCATATACGCATCACCATGCCGAAAATATTGCTTCTGTTAGTGAAAGTGTGGCGGATAATCTGAATTTCATTTCAGAGTGCTATGGCCGAATGATAACCGACTTTTTGTGGCCTGCAATTAAAGATTATGAACTTTACGATATGTGGTTTCCACAAAACGACCGATTTTGGCTTTATTGCATTAGAAATTTCCAGAAAGCATAACTTTACGTTTTGGATGCGTCAATTGGCCACCAAGATCATGCGATTTAACGCCGTTCGACTTTTTTTTTAGGTCAAAGAAAACCAACATTTGTCAAGCTATCACCTAGATACTGGCCGAAATGTGCGAAAAAGTGGTCGAAAGGATCCACTGCTGCAACCAATCCAGAGAAGATCATTTAAATGACATTGTATTTCGTACATAATGCCAGTGTCCAAGCATTATAATGAAATAAAAATTTCACCGAAATCATAGCTTTATGTGTGTTCTATATGTATATAACTTCACTTTTGAAACCGAAAAATGAATAAACCCTTATAATTTAGCTTTTGCATTCCATCACCACCTTTGCGCTCTATCGGGGCATATTGATAAGTCTAATAAAATAAATAATGAAAGATATTTTTTATGATGAGAAGAGTATCACAAACTTCATAAAGAACTACATAGTGCCTTCACCCACTATGATTATACTTGCAAGTCCATCCTTTTCTGTATGTCAGCTGCAATACATTTCCGTCGAATTTATATATTTATATTTCTTGTTTATATCCGTCATTTTAATTTTAGATATATTAACTTTAGAGATTTCAGAAATTCCAGATATAAAGCTATAATAATGGCCCTTATATTAAGGCGGCTCTATCATATTGTGTCATTCTATATAATGATTAAAGCAGAACTATGATGGATATAATTCACTATTCATGATATGCAGCACATTCCGCATGGATGCCTGTGACATGTGAAAGTTCAACGTTGCTTTGTCATGAGGACCAGAAACTAATTTCATCAACCACAGAAAAGAAGAGAGCACCCATTTTTGACCGGAGTGAATTTTGTTAAGCCTGAGTGACAACTTAAGAGCATTAATTTGCACGCTCACGCTATCTTTCACAATATAGAACTTTGATTGTTCAGATTTTTATATTACCAGATGGAATTGTTTTCTTATGTTATTTTTGGCATTACTACAATCTATAAAAATATTAACAAAAATATGCAAAATTATCAAGATATTAAACAAGGAGAGCGGGCAAAAGAAAGCGGTGTTAGCTTGCTCTCCAGCCGCTCTAATAGTCTCAATTTTTATTCCAAAGACAAATGTGGCTTCTGTCTGTTATTCCTCTCTGTGATCAACTCGGATAGTTTCTTTTTGATATTTTCTATGAACTGATTATCCAATATATGGTAGTTTTAAACCTACACATATGGCCAAAATAATAAGTACACTCTATATTTATTTTAAAGGCTCGTAGACCAAAATTTATTTAAATTAAAAGAAAAAACAAATACTAGTTTCTTTTGTTATAACATTAGAAATAAACTAAATACTAAAACAATGACAAAAAATAAAAATTAAGTTCAGTTTTTTTAAAAAATTAGAAATTAATCAAAAAACATTGGACAAAATAATAAGTACAATTAGGTTAATTAAGCAAAAAAGTAAAAAAATCAAGTTTTTTTCTGCCAAATTAGCTGGGTTTCGCTAAAAACCGGTATATCCACCATTATTTTCAATTATTTTATTGACTATTTTTGACATGCTGGCAATAAGCTTCTTGTAGGTTTCTGCTGGCATTTCTTACCAAGTTTGAACAAAATTCCATAACTGATACCGTATTTTTAAGAACCTCCTTTCCAATTCTCTGTTTCAACTCTCCCCAAAAATTTTCGATTGGATTTAAGTTCGGAGATCGACTTGGCCAGTCAAGAAGGGCAACATTATTATTATTATCAATCCTTTACCATGTTAGAAGTATACTTCGGATCATTATCCTGCTGGAATGTCCATCTAAAAGGCATACTTTCCACAGCATAGTTCAACATCGAATTTTCCAAGATATCTTTGTAGTGGAATCAGGTCATAGCGTCGGTAATTCGATGTATCGGACCGACACCATACCACGAGAAACAACCCCAGTCCATAATCTTACCGCCCCCGTGCTTGATCTTTTTTTTGTAAAGCGAACATGGAATTCTTTACTCTTAGGGCGTCGAATATTCCGGGCGCAGTCGTTTCCAAATACATTAATGTTTGTTTCATCGCTCCACAAAATGTTTCGTCATTTTGTTTTTCAACGTCTCCTCCGGACCAATTGGAATGACTTCTTGCAAACGCCAACCTAGCCTTATATTTTTTTTTATCTAAGCAAAGGAATTCTTCTGTCTGTCCATCCTGGCAAATGTGCTTCTTGTAGTCTACGACGAACCGTTCGCGATGAAATTACATTTCCAATTTCTGCTGAAATCGCTCTTGAACACACAAACGGGTTCTTCTTCGCAAGTGTTATAATACAGATATTTGTTGTTTTTAAACTTTTTTTGAGTCTTCCCCGAGTTTCAACGGGCTTTTTAGGATTTAAAGTGCTTTGTACAGAAAATAACGACCGATTCATAGCATCAGCTATAGAACGAAGACTTTGGCCACTTTCTTTTAGTCTTGAAACAATTTTTCTCTCTCCTCCGGAGAACAATGATTTTTTCGACCCATGGGTGATTTTTTTAAAAAAATATTTTGTTATGAATAAAGATAAACAACAGTAAAATAACTGGCCTTTCCAGAAAGACAGCAGCAGACTGCGGAAATATTAAAAAATTGAGCAATGTATTTATTATTTTGACCAAGTACTAAAATCACACCTGAACAAAACTAACTCACAATGAAAACAACGGGGAAGCCCCAGTTTTGTTTTTACTTTTAAAGGCGTTACCATATTAAAGTTATTTAAATGGAAAAGAATTGCCATGTTTACTTTCCGTTAAAGTAGCTGAAATTAAACATGAAGCAAAAATAAGCAGGTGTAATTATTTTTTCGACCATATGTGAATCTTCCAAAAAAACGTTTTTTTTTCTAAACAATTTTCGTCGATATTCACGGCATTTACAGCACTTTTAAATTCACAAATAGTGCATATTGACAAATATTCAAAGGTAAAGTTATAATTATAGCACAAATAAAGCATCATGTTAACTTTAATTGTGCTATAATTATAGTTTTACCTTTGAATATTTGTCAATATGCACTTTGTGCAAATTCTGGCGATTTCAAAAGTACTGTAAATGCCATGAATATCGATGAAATATATCGAAATATTTTACTTATACACAATGTATTCAAATAATTTTGCAATGTTTATACACGTAAAATTTAAATTCAAACATATATAAATGAATATTAATGCAATCATTTTGCTTTTAGATTGGTGCCAATTAATACTACAATGAAAATGACAAAGTTTTTGCCAACTCTAAAATGTTACAGTTGCATTTAATTAGCCTGGAATACGATACTGATTAAAACTGTCAACGTACTTAAGAAGTTTAATTTCGCTGGCATTTTTGATATGTTTTCAACTAATTAATAAAGTAACTTCTCAGAAAGGTGTGGTCGTGGTTGCGAAATATTACGATACTTTATACCAATTTAGAGTTTTTTTTTTGGTGGAACTCAAAAAAAAGTTTGAAAATTGAGCAAATGCCGCAGGTCCTTTAATTAATTGTACAATATGCAAAGTTAAAAGTTGTTGTGAGATACATATTTGTTGTATTTCATATATAAGTTACACCTGTCAGGTTACACGTGTAACTTAATTAAGATCAAGAAAAATACCCTTCGCCTTTCTTGTGGGATAAAATATGACAAATATTAAAGTTTAATATTGTGATGTCCTATATCCTCTTTAAAGGCCTCCGTAAATATATTATAAATGGTGTCCCAACAAGAACGCAAGATTTAAATTTTAAATAAAACACAGATATTTAAAAAAAAGATCTTAAAACTTTATTATATCGCAAAGTAGACAGAATGAGGTTATATATGGAACAACACATCGGGCTATGGCCGCCGCGGCTTTGCTGGCACACACGCGATCTTTTAATGAAATTTTCAATGACCGTTTTGCATAAATGCTGCGGTATTTCATTAATGCAGCGTCCAATTTTCTATTTTAAATCTTGAGTCGTCGTCGGCTTATTCACGTAAACCATCGACTTCAAAAAACCCCAACGAAAAAAGTCTAATGGTGTTAAATCGCACGATCTAAGCGACCAATTCTGATCTCCAGAACGCGAAATAACACGAGCGGGAAATTACTGATGCAGCAATTGAATTGTTTCTCTGGCTGTATGACATGTGGCGCCGTCTTGTTGAAATCACATGCCCTCCACATTCATTTCTTCAATTCTAGGCACGAAAAAACTGGTTATCATTTCACGATACTGAATACCATTGACTGTTTGCGCTTGACATGACTCATTTTCATAGAAAAAAGGTCCAATGATTCCTCCAGTCCAAAATCCACACCACACAGTGACACGTTGAGGATGAATTTGCTTCTCGTGAATCACTCGAGGATTTTCCTCACCCCAAATGCGACAATTCTGCCTATTGATGAGGCCATCAAGATGGAAATGGGCCTCGTCAATGAAGATGATTTTATCGGCAAAATCAGCATTTTCCTGTTGTCTCTTTAATACCCAATTAAGGAACTCCCTTCGCTGTCCATGGTCAGCTGGCTTCAGTTCCTGAGTCAATTGAACTTTGTATACATGAAGATGCAAATCTTTCGTCAAAATTCGCTGCATAGTGGATTTGGAGACATCGATTTGGAGTTTGAGCGACATCATTACGTAAAGCTGCGACATTTTCGTTCGATCGACCTGGTCGAAGGCGCGTTGTTGTCTTTACATCAGTAACAAACCCAGTTTTTGGCAAATTTATCCATTAATCTCTTTGAAGTTGACTCTTTTGGAGCATTATAGTGACCCCAAATTGATGGCAATTTGCGAACTGTAGCCGCAAAACTTTCACCATTTTGGTAAAACAATTTCACAATGAGAATGCGTTGTTCATTCGTGTAGCGCTCCATTTTTACAAACCTCGTACCTTCTACTAGCAAACAAATGTCAAACAATGACACTTCGAATGGCGGCAAATTTAAATCTTGCATTCTTGTTGGGACATCCCTTACAAATTGCGGTTTGTCTTCTTTTGCCACAGAACAGCTGATCTCATGAAGTATGTTTCGCAGATCACATCGGTGATTTTGGCTGATAGTGAGGGAATCAAGAGGCTCCGAGACTGAGTTCCTACCTGGTCGGTTGGTATAGGACTTCTAGAGGAAAAATAAAGCAGTTTGATGCTTGAAACCGAAGTCATAGAGCATAGACAATCATAGGAGTTGCATTGCGATCGGGTGCTACAGATCCATAGAGTAGCAGTGTGGTAAGATAGGTGCCATCTCCGCCATTGGACGTATGTTTCGTTCTATACGTATTACCAAACATAAATTAGTATTTTCTGACTGGAAGAAAAAGCCGCTGGTTGCGGCAGCTTGCCCTCAACATTTTCTACTCCTATTCCTAGATAGTCCAAGTTTACTTGGGTATCCCAGAAGAGCGTTGGCAATCGCAAAGTATGTAATACGACCAATGTGGTTAGTACACCGTAGGTGAAGTCTTCACGGACAGACTCACTTAAAATCGACGTAGACTTTGTACTGCGCGCAATTGTGTGCATAAAAATGCATTGAATGCGGTGGCTGGATTATGGTGTGCTCTTGAAATAAGATACTCCAGTCAGAAGACTCTTCCAGAATGACGAGAAAATGGGCGACCAAATTTTCATTGGACGGGTCAGGTTTTTAAAAAAAGAATGGTGAATTGAAGAAGAATCGAAGAAAACTTAAATCATTGAAATAACATAATTAACTAAAAATGTATGTAACAATTTAGTTGGCTGTTTTAAAAATTTCAGAACAGCAATAATCCTCTCCTGGTTGCGGCCTTAACCTTCTATACAAAACTGAGGAAACCATAAACTTTCATTGGAAAGGTCAGCTTTTTGCAACCAGATATGATGAATTGAAGAAAAATTGGGGAAAACTGAAACCGTTGAAATTCCATAGTTTATTAAGAATATAATGATGATCTACAAAGTACACAATTAAGGTAACCACAAGTAATTCTTCAATCGTGGCATGTTGCACAATTTATCACTTGTCAAAGATACGAGTACATACTGAAATAATAACAATCAATTATTGTCGTAATTTGTTAGATTTCTCTTCTTCTAGTATTTCCTGAAAAAAGAAAAACTAATTTTTTTGTTTACTATTGAATCGCTTACATATGCATACCTGCGCCTCTATACGTAGTGCTGCTATTAATATTAATCATACTACCTACCTACTGTAATGCCCTCCAATTAATATTAATCATACGTCATGTTTACATATAACAATTGTGGGTTAAACCTAATAACTGTCCTTTAGAGACATTTTGAATTTTGTAAGAGGTTATTAAAAATAATTTGTAGTTACTCACCTTGTACAGGCCCCACAGTGAAAAAAGGCAATACGAGAGGATAACTAACCACTTCCATTTGGGACTAAAACAAAAAGTTGTAGCCGTTACTAAAGGTAGAGCACCTGAAATAACACACAAAAAATATGAAATACAAAATTAAAATTATAGTCGCAGTTCATTTGAAGGATTTTCATGGGTGTTTACAACAAAATCAAGAGCGCGATAGACACGACAAGTAAATTCATATAATTAAAGTATTGATAGTGAGTCAAAAAGGCTGAACCAAAATGGTTGTTGATTGACGTTAAAGCGCTGTTATTGAGGGAAGAAATATTGTTGTGGTGGGTTGGTAAAAGATGAAGGAGATAAATGGAGGAAACTGTTATATTGTGACTTTTGTGATTTGGTGTTCTCGATAATGTCCTAATTTGTATGTTCTTTGATATGGAAATTGTTAGGCTGTCAAGAAAGATTCAGATTAGCCTTCTGTAGTGTATTTTACATGTCATAGGTGCATGCCTTCTCCATGTAACTACAATTATTGAGAAATGATTGGCCCTGTTAACGAGGCATCAGCTTGTAACTGAAGATTCACCAGTTGTGGTGAGTTATTAACCCAATTTCAATACCTTCCGCATATTGGGAAACACTCTGCACAAAACTGAACTTTTGCGCTATGCTAGAGTTCAGCTTTGTCCCAGTCATTTTAAACTAGGTTGTTGTAATAATAAGAATAAGCTTAAGTAACAATAAGAAATTAAGAAATTAAATATATAAATAATAAAAAACAATAGTAAACAGTAATAAATAACAGGTTGAAAGTGAACGTCTAATACGTGAAACTTATTATATGGCAAGCATTCATAAATTATTATTACACTACTCATATAAACATTTTCAGAGTCATATAATTATGCTTTGGATCTCCAGAATATTATTCAATTCAGAAACTAAAATCGTTTGTGGAATTTTCAAAACATCTCACCAAGATGATTAGTTTTGCTAACCTAAATCGCACGTTAATATCGATGCGTTTTAGGCTACCAGATAATATGTGTTTTTGAAACTTAATTCTAGATGCCAATTTAGTGGTCGCTGGTAGACCCAAAACTCTATTTAGATGCGTGGTCTTATTGATTATTTGCAGTAAAATTTATTATGAAAATTTTAAAATAAGAAGCATAATCCCCCGAAACATATATACCTATACATATATGATCGACTCTGTCGATAGTCCGATAGAGCAAAATTTGTACTAAGCCATCGTTGATTTTGGTGTTGATGATGGTGATGATAGGTGTTTATGCCCAGAACCCATGTTTGCAAATTCTAAGATATAAATCCTAAATTTATCATCTCCACTACAATTGAGACTTTTACATGTAAAGTTCTCAATTGTAATGAGATTGATTGCTTTATAGTAAACTTAAAGTCGACTGACCAATCAGAGAATTTATTTGATTTCTTCAAATCAGTTCTGATACCCCCATACGTGTAAGACGAGTTCGCCTGAACACATAATCCTGTATTTGATTCAAGGTATAATCTCTAATAAACTTTGGAAACGAAAGCTAATCCCCGCTATTTCTTTATACTTTTATAAATCTCTTGAGGTAAATATATGTCAGAAGTGAACCCGTTCCTGCCGAACCAGACAATAGGCAAAAATCGTACTAAACATTGTTGGTACATCCTACAACATAATCTTTGAGTGCGCTGATGTTAGTGACACCATTGGCAGAGTTTGCGAACCATTTAATACAACGCTTTCTAGTATTTATAAAGAGCCGACAAACGCGGCTATGGTTGCAATCAAGGACAAGACCAAGTTAATTGCTTCGACGACAAATAGTCTATTAGTTGTGTATACGGCGTAGCCAAGTATAACTTTGGAGTAACGGATCAATTTCATTTCATATTATTTCATTCGATATTATGTCATTCCATATTATGTCATTTCATTTCATTTCATTTCATTTCATTTCATTTCATTTCATTTC
>JAHXMU010000087.1:277272-340007 GCA_019455685.1 Philornis downsi | reverse complement strand
CTGTCCCCCTGGATTGTCGTCTATGAAGGTTTTGCTTTGTTTTTGTTGGGATCGACAGGGAATCATCTACTATGAGCTACCTTACAACCAAACTTTTAGTTCAGATCTGTAATGACAACAACCATACTATCAGATTTGGCAAATAGAAGAGGAATAGAAGAAAGTCTCTCTCTTGTACCGACCAAGCGATCTAATGGTAAGTAGTTACTTTGGTTTAAATTAGTTTTACACATATGTGTACTCCGTAATTTTTGTTTCTAAATTTCAATATTATCGTTCATTCAAAGCTATCTGCTGTTATTTGGCAAACTTTTGAATAAAATTGTATTGAATAATTTGGCGGCCTTGCAAATATGGTCGTGAGATAAGAAATATATATGAACATTACTAAAGATTAAGGAATCCCCCCAAAAGTGTACAGTATACTCTGCCATTTCATCATGGAAAGACTAACAAACGAGCAACGATCGCAAATCGTTGAAATTTATTATCAAAATTCGTGCTCTGTGACAAATGTCCATCGTTTGATGCGACCATTTTATGGTCGTCATAATCGACCTGCTGAGAAATCTCGCATATATTTTTCGGGATTGTAAAGATGGAAAATTGATGATATTCCTTGCAAGATCGGAACGGGAATTACCGATGAAATTTCCTAAAAAATTAGAAATTACGTTAATTTTTTACATTCTTTATTTTGTATTTTTTTATTTCTTTTGCCAATTTTTAGCATTTTGATGTTGGATTAATGACCATCTATTTTGTTTCGTTCGCACTTTGTATATACTGGAAATTCCGAGAAATCTCGCGTTATTTTTCCGGGATTGCAGAGGTGAAAAATTCATGGAATTCCGATAAAGGGTACTCCTTGCAAAATCGAAACTGGAATTATCAATGAAAGTTGCTAAAAATTTAGAAATTGATTAATTTTTTCCGAAGTTATTTGTTATTTTCCTTTGCCAATTTTTTGCAATTTCTATTGAAATAATGAATACCACTATCGTTTCATCCAAACTTTGTATAAGTTGATAGACTGTTTTGTTTCCAGCACATAAATGCCAAAGGAAACATATTTGAGTATTATTGCAGGTCAATTTGGAACAACTTGTTTAAAACTATTCCACGTTTTGTATAAAAATAGTTTATGGTGACTATGACACCATTCCGCTCTAATATTCCATTACCAATCTTTAACCGAAAACACATTCAATAATATTCCATGAAGCTCAAATCCATTTCCTATTAAGCACCCCATAATCTTTGGGAATATAAAAACGTCATTGTCAATGGCAACGACGTCACGTTACTGATAACAAATCGCCGATGTTTAGGCCAGCATTGACAATCAAAACGACGGCGAGTACCAATCATATTGAAAAAAGAGACAATTTTGAAAAATGAAATGAAAATAAACTCAGCTTAAATGATAACCTTCAAAATGAACTTTCGGTCAAAAATACTCTCCGAAAAATAAAGTTGTGCAGGCATCGAATTCAACGAATTTTCTTATACCCTCCATTATATAAAATTTGTATAGTGTTGTAGAAATTTTTCAAAATGTGAATAGGAAAAAATGTGACTTCTTAGCCAGCATTAGGACTTAAATAAGAAATAAGATATTTTGCCATTTTCATAACTCATCGCAAAAAAATGGGAGATAATCTTATAAATAATTTCATATATATTAAGAAAAATGTTGGCTGTTCTTATTACTTTTTATTAAAAGAAATTTTACAAATGAAAATTCAGAGGTAGACCGTAAATAATCTTCATGCTCATTCACGCATATGCCGCATTTGATCAGAAAATTATTTATTGCGACTTAGAGGAATGAAGTGGCGATTGCCTCAATTATTGTTTTGATGGACTGCTTCAATTCAGTCAAATTCTTTGATTTCGTTTTGCACATCTCTTGCCTGACATAACTCCATAAAAAAGGTTGCTGCAGTTAGCTCAGGTGACTTTAGGGTCAGCGGAAAGTAGAATTTCGGAATATTATTTTGTTTGAGAAATTTCGTTGGAGCTCTGTCACAACCGGTCTGGCTATGTGTGTGGTTCATTCATCTCCATTTTGCTGAACCGAAGGTCAGAAGTCGTGAGCTGCTTGGGAAATTCTGCAGAAGGATCTGGCTACTCCCAAGTGAATAACAATCAGAGGACCCAATTTTAAACTTTCGCCATTCGTTTGGGACGTGGTGTGAACGTTGACAACTACAATTTTGAAGTGGTGGAAGAATTTATCTACCTCGGTTCCGCTGTAAACAAAACGAATGATGTCAGCATGGAGATAAAGAGGAGAGTATAGCTAGCTAACAGATGTTACTATGAAGCAAGCGATTCAATGATAAAGTCCTCTCTCGACAAACAAAAATTTGACTGTACCAGACGTTGGTTCTGCTCGTCTTGTTATATAGCGCAGAATCCTGACGTAAACGGATGAATCAGTACTGGCTGTCTTCGAGAGGAAAATACTCCGGAAAATATATGGACCCGTCATCGCTAACGGAAAGTATCAGCGTCGCATGAACAATGAGCTGTATAAGCTATATACCGACATCGGCGTGGTCAAACGCATTAATATACAGCAATTGCGTTGGCTGGGTCATGTTGTGTGGCTGGACCCAAATGCTCCGGCACGAAAAGCTTTCGACAACGAACTCGATGGACGGCGCAGAAGAGGGCGACCGAAACTCCGTTGGAAGGACCAGGCTTTTGAAATACTGTCGAAACTTGGTGTGACGAATTGGAAGAGAAGCGCAGAAGATGGAAGCACTTGGAATTATTTTCTACGGGCGGCACATAATAGATAAGGATGTATATTCCAGTCGCCATCTAAGAATAAGACTTTCTGAATGCTTCTTTATACTGTATTGTAAATTGCGCTTTCTCCATACTCTTTGAAATTCTTGAAAAATAACCATTATCGCAATAGATTTCTCTGTTTTTGAGATATAGATTTTTTTCTAGTTCAGCTATTTTTTATTTTGTGATTCTAAACATAGTTTTGTTTTACCATATGATGAGTAATAATTTTCCTAAAGCCAACGGAAAAGCAAAAAGTTGATTATTTTTTTCAAAATATGGACATATTTGTGCTTTAGGAATTTTTTGTTTCAGCGATTTTTTTGATTACTTCTTTAATCTATCTAATGGGTGTCACTTTTTTCAGCAAACGGTATGGCTGACCAGCAGTTCCACTTATATGACGACATCAAGGAGTGGCTAGATTCGAGGATAGCCTCGAAAGTTGAACGGTTTTACCGTGAAGGAATTTGAGCTTTGCCAGAAAGATGGGGAAAAATAGTATCTGGCGATGGGGAATACTTTCAATGAATCAGTTGTAAACATGTTTTCATAATAAAGTTGAATTACTATAAAAAAGAAAACAGCGCGAACTTAGTTGCGCATCTAAATATGAGGGAGGTCTTACTTTTTCCGGATACCTTAGGGGTTTAAAAATTTAGTCATTTTTGCGATTATTCGCGAATATGCGAATATTCGTCTTTGAGATATAAACATTTTTAATAGTTTAATATAATGTATTTGGTATTTAATTGGTCAATTTTACGATTGAACACTTTTCTTTGAGATATAAACATTTTGAGATATAAACATTTTTAATAGTTTAATAATTTGTTATTTTAATTGGCGTCTTTTTGAATATTTTTTTAATCCCCGCTTATTACTTTACTGTTTTCTCATCAACCGCCTTAGAAACCACAAGGATTAGGTAACTTTCGGAACTTCATTTTTAAGACATAGTGTCTGTCTGTCTTATATAAGTATTAGAGCTTGATTTAGAGCCTTCTTATTGGTCCTCTAGTGTCTGTTCTCGAAAAAAAAGGAAGACAATATAACTACACACCCTATCGCAGGTGCACTATCCCCCAATTTCAATCTCAAGAAGAAGTTTAACTTTAAAAAAATATATAAAGAATTACACAGTTACACAGTCCCGTATAAATTTCTATTATTTCATCGTAGAAAAATGTAGATTATATTTATATCAATACGGTGGAAATTTTAATCAGTTAACCGTGCATTACCAATCAAACGACAAACTTAATGTATTCCCCATCCCACGGTAGCTATTCAATGAAGAGAGCACATTTTTTGTATTCAGGCAATGTAAACAATTCTGTTAGTACAGAATTTACAGCGGCAGCTGTATGATCGACACTAACGCCGCTTAAAAACCATGGAGAACTATTTAAAATTAGTTGTATTATTGGCAGTTTCTTTCGATCTTTTTGACATTCGGGTTTCTGCAAAACTTTTGCTACCGCCTTCCGTCAATCTCGATGAGTTCGATAGCCCGGTGGCTCAACAAATCATGCGTTTGGCTAAATCGGCTGAAATGCGTAATTATATGAAACCGGATGTGAAAGCTTGTGACGATTTCTATCTTTATTCCTGTGGCAATTGGGCTCAAATTAATCCGGCAAATACAGAGCCCAAAACCGATATTTTCAATGTCCTCTCGAAGGCTTACAATCGCAAATTACTGAAAATTCTAAGCAATGACAAACAATCGAGTGACACTGAATCGGAACGTAAAGTTAAGTATTTCTATGAATCGTGTCTAAAGCGGGAGCGGGTTAAACATAATTACCGCGAGAATCTCCTAAGCATTATAGAGGAGTTTGGTGGCATGCCAGTGGTGAAGGGAGCTGCTTGGCATGCGGACTCTTTTGATTGGCTGCAAGTTGTGGCCGAAATTCTGCGCAAATATGGCAAGCGCATAATCCTGGGTGTTGACATTAATGCCGATTTGGCCAATAATGAAATTAATCGTTTGTATATTGGCCAACTGGATGACATGGTGCCGGGCCGCTCAAAGGAATACTACAACCGCTTGGCCTTTGTCTGGCAAATGGAAATGCAGAAAGTATTGGGATTGCCATCAAACCAGGCGGCGACTGCCGCCCGTGATATGGCCGCATTTGGCTACAAATTGGCAACGGGCATGTCAGATCCTTTAGAGGGTTTGGGCATGGAGGATAAAACCCGTTTGCGTTTGTTGGATGAAATGACAGAAAATTATGGTCCCGCCGTAAATTTTACAGCATTTGTCAAAACCTGGCTGGGCTACGAATACCGTTTGCCAGTTTACGAATATGTGGAGGGCTATGTACGCAATCTGAGAATGGCAATTTTGGAGACACCCTCGACCACAGTGGCCAACTATATAATGTGGATACTCTTGCAAGATTTTCGCCTAGAAGCAGAGGATACGGATGAGAAACAAACGCGCAAATGTGTTGAGGCCACTCGGAAATATTTCGTAAAATATTTGGATCATTTGATCTACAAGGACCTGTTGAAGTCTCACCCGGAAATAATAAATGGAGTTACGTCTTTGTGGCAACAATTGAAATTGACGTTCGAGGATATACTTAAGTCATCCACCACCGAGTGGATGAAAGATTCGACAAGGGATAAGGCATTGGAAAAGTTATCGGCCATGACATTTGAAATCAATGGTTATGCCCATGTGGATTTCTCCAAAGAGCTGGGTCCTCTTACCATAAACGCCGCCCATTATTTTGAGAATGTTATCAACATCTTGCGGCTGAGGGGACAAAATTATCGCATGAAGTTACAGGAGCCACCCAAGCTAGAAGAATATGAATTGCTGAGTTATACACCAGCCTATGCAGCGGAATATAATCGTGTGCTGTTGCCGGTGGCCTTCCTGCAACCCCGTTACTTGTGGGATCACGTTTATCCCAAAGCTTTGCAATACGGCACAGTGGGTTTCATAATAGCTCACGAAATGGCCCATGGCTTTGATGACACTGTCCGCAAATATGATGCCAAGGGAAATCTTAACAACTGGTGGGATCGCAATGCCAGTGCCACATTTGAAATACGCAAAGAGTGCCTACGCCAGCAATATGCCAATCACAAGTTTGGTGGACGTTTCCTGCCCAAAGCTCAAGCGCAGGGTGAGAACATAGCTGATAATGTTGGAATACGCATTGCTTATCAGGCCTACGATGAATGGCTCTCGAATCACCATCAGACGCCGGAGCATCTGCCGCATATGGATACCATAACGGCACGTCAGCTATTCTTTATTAGCGCCGCCCAAATATGGTGCACGGATATCAATCGTATTTGGCACAAAATCGTTACAACTACAGACGTCCATCCGCCGGAAGAAGTGCGAGTCCGGGCAATGTTTGCCAATTTTGATGCATTTGCTGAAACATTTGAGTGTGAAGTGGGTTCGCAAATGCATCCACATAGAAAATGTGTCATGTATTAAGAGATTGAAAGAGAGAGAGAGAGAAAGAGAGAGAGAGAGAGTGAAAGTGATCAAGGAGAAGATAAGGAGATATAGAGAGGGCGAAGTTCTAAGAGAGAGAGAGAGAGAAAAAGACAGTGAATATCTCTTAGCGGAAGTTTGTTTTGTAAAGCTTTCGATTATCAAGGCTAGTTTTGTGATGTTGTGTTGATGCAATTGTTTGTCTAAATAGTTCCTACTGATAACCGCGTAAATTAACGTCATCGATGTTGTTGATCAATAAATAAATAAAGTATTTTTTCAGTCGCCTCTAAAATAAAATGAATGTGCATTTGATTTTTACTCATAGATGTCTACAGAAGATCCGTTTTAGAATAATAGCTAAATTAAAGATAATCTCGTGCTACACGATTTTTTGCATGTCGAAGAAATGGGGTCTTTAAAAGAAATACAAATAAACAGATCCAAAGTCGCCTAAAGATAGATAGTGCTCAGAGTTCACGACGAAACCCCATTTAAAAAAAGGTCGTGAAATTTTTTCAAGTACCAACACCAACCTTTTTCTATTGATTTCCAACACTGAAATCGGAACAGCATGCATATTTTGACGCCACCATACGAGAGTGGTCGCAAAACTAACCGAGATGACACAAAGATGGTCCCAGTAGTTTGAAAAAAGTTATTTTGGTAAAAAGTGGCAACCTTATAAGACATACATTTTAAGTTTCATGGCGCCACTTTGTTTAGTATTCTTATTTGAACCATCAAAAGTAAATGATCTCAGTGAATTTGTAAACATGAGAAAAATTGGTCACCGTTATGTAATTCCATTTGAAAGCTCTCAAATGATAGGCATTTTAAAAATTGCTACACATCGTGTATTAACCGAAGATTCGCAAGATGGATGCCGCGCTTGCTTTCAGTAGTGTTTGGTGATGTTTTACCACAATAAAGCCGAATTTTTGCATCGATTTATAGCTATGGATGAGACATGGATTCTCTACTTCACACCTGAGACAAAGGCACAGTCAAAGCGGTGGACTGGGATAGGAGAATCGTATCTAAAGAAGTCGAAGACGGTTCCATCTACAAAAAGGTCATGACGTTTATTTTTTTTTTTTTTTTTTGGATGCGCATACGAATATTTCTTTGATTATCTCCAGAAAGGAAAACCATCAACTGCAAATATTATGCTAATTTAATGCAGCGTTTAGGTGATAAAATTATGGAAAAAGATCGCATTCGACGAAAATAAAAGTGTTACTTCATCAAGACAATGCTCCAGTTCATACATTCACTATTGCGATGGCCAAAATTAATGAATTCACGTTAGAACTGCTTCGTCACGGACCTTATTTGTCAGTTTTAGTTCCCTCGGACTATTTTCTATTTCCAAACTAGAAAAAATGGCTCGGTGGTAATTGATTTGCCAACAATGAAGAGGTGGAGTCTGCGACTGATCGCTATTTTAAGGAGTTTGACAGCTTTGTCGGTAAACAGGGTATAGAAGCTGATGAATTCTTCTTCTTAGGTGGCGACTGAGCTAAAGGGAGATTGAAATTGCAAAATTTTACAAACTTTCAAGATTGTAAGTTAACTTTAGAAACCAGTACCGACCATAAGCTGTAAAGGAATATGCTAAAGTCGGAAAGTGAAATAATTGCAAAAATACAAATATGTTCATATCTCAGAAACGGCGTGTTCAAATTGAAAAATATCTAATTTTCAAGCCTTTAAAGGGTTCAAAAAGTGATCTATCAAAAAAAAAAAAAAAAAAAAATAACAAAACTATAAAATAAAAATATATTTATAAGTCGAATAGGAAAAATACTACATCACTGAAAATAATTAAGCTTTGACTTCAGAGGGCATTTTTTTATCAAATACTTTCCACATAGTGGATTTTTTCTAAATCTCCAATCAGTATATTCTATTCTGAAATGGCCTTGTACTATATTGTCCATCTTCATGTTCAAAATTGGAATTGAATATTTTGTGATAAATATAAGGTATAGTAAAAAGAAGTCCCTTATTTGTCCATTATATAGCTTTAGTATCTCTCACGTTGTATAAGCGTGATCGGAATATTTTGGGTGGCATTAAAAGGATAACATTTCGTTCTTTGAAAGCTGTTTAGAAAGTTTTACGGTTGCTTGATTCAGTACTATCTAGACATGCGTTTAAAAAGAGAGAAAGAAAATACGCCATATTTTGCACTCTTTTTTCGATAAAGGCAAAAATGTAAGGTATTTACGTAACTTAACCGTGTTTACGGCCCTGATACTGTAACAGCGGGTAATTTTGACGTCGTAGATTCCATTCCAGTAATTTTCATGTCTATTATGCATTAAGTCCAATTGTGGGAAATGACGATAAAATAATGGACTTCGTCAAGTCCAACCGTCATATAAGCATTGTTTCTGTTGCCCAGTATTTAAACTTTGCACAAAAAAAAAAACAGTTTGGAATCACTTGAATACGGCTGGATAATAAAAATAGCTTCACGTATGGATGCCACACGAGTTAATGGAAAAATAAATTTTCATGGATCGAATTTTCATCTGTGAATTGCAACAAAATCAAGCTATTCCCGATGCGGAATAGTGATGAAAATATGCCACTTATAATACAATAACACTGCAAAGCCCAAACGTTAGTGGTCAAATCGCGGTGAGCCGGCGAAAACGGTGGCCAAGTTAGAATTGACGGTATGGAAGGTTTTGCGGTGTGTTTGGGGAATTGGAGGAGGAATTATATGCTATGAGCTGATACTATACGACTCTTAATTCAAACATATAGTCAACAATAGGATTGTCTAAAGGAAGCAATCGCCCAGAATTGTGTTTCATCAACAAAACGACGGGCCAAATACATCGATAGTAACTTGACAAAAGCTCCGGGTTCTTATGCGTAAAGTAATTATCATCTGCTTCTCTCCACATTGAACGATTTTGTTGGTGATTTTGCCTGACTCTCAATAGGGAGAAGAGTTTCTATGAGAGAGGTAATGGATTAGCCATTTAGTAATTTCAAAGTCGCCTGTCTGGCAAGGCTGTCAGCTTTTAAATACCTGTCATGTGAAGTGTTATTTATTTAGTAAAAGGTTTGCCATTTACGAATATGGTTCGTTTAATAACCGAGGGAGGCGTAAAATAATTAAAACTTACCACAAAAGTGGTGATTAAAGCGTAGTCTTTCAATCGAACAACATTTTTTTCGGCGATAAAGCCCATTTCTCACTGGGTGGTTACGTCAACAAGCAAAATTGTTGCATATAGGACTCAGAGATCTTAAAAGTGATTGTGTAAAAAGCCATTGCATCCGGAAGAAGTGATTATTTGGTGCGCATTGTGGTCAGGAGGTGTCATTGGACCGTATTGTTTCGAAAACTTGTTCAAAAGGATCCACAGCTGCAACTAATCCATAGGCAGTTAGTTAAATGACTTTGTATTTCGTAGATAAAGGCAAGGTTCAAGGGTTATAATGAAATAATAATTTTATCGAAATCATAGGCTTATGTGTCTTTTACTTAACTTTACTTGAAAATGCCCATAAAAGGACGGCGTTTTTGAAGAGATAAAAACCGAATCGCTGAGAGAGTTCAAGGACATACCAAAAAGTACATATCAGAACTGCTTCGAGGACTAGAAAGAAACGTTGGTACAAGGAAGAAGGAGATAAAATGATGAATAAATAAATATTTAAAAAAAAATTAAAATTCACCTTATTATTGGAACACACCTCGTATAATGAAATTACTTTATGAGAATTAATCAGTGGCCCATTATCAACGGATCGGTCTCTTATCATATAACTTGTTCTTTCTAGGCATATTTATCAGAAACCAATAGGGAGCTCAACCTAAATTCTTTCGATTAATATTTCTCTATTATTATTTATAATTTTTGCGTCTTAAAAAGCGTATACGTTTCGTGTTGAGTAAACTCTGTGAATGTTAGTAAAAAGTGTTTAATTGGTGAATAAAATGCCTCCTCTGTCGTAAAATAGATAAAATCGAATTATCTCCTTAACCGTAACTATGAAATATAACTTCTATACAGAGTCTTCATGACACCTTCAACACAATTTAAATGCAGAAACTTGCATTCATTGTATCTCAAGTAACATTGAAAAGAAAATGTCTGAATTTGTCGGCAACTGTTAAATATGTACAAAATATTAAGCAGAAATTATAATTTTTGCGTTATGAAGTAAAAAATGAATAAAATCCTTTATGTATTATGCGATCCTCGCATAATAATGTAAAAATTAAAATCAATAAAACGTATCTTTAGTATTTGTTACTATTTCAATGACTGCCAACAGAAATCTAACCACAAATATGTGGTCTTCTGCCTCTCATAACCTTGGGATAGTAAACTTTATTTAACCCAGATTTGTGTGCACGTACTCGTACCCATACAGTTGCGCTTAATCTCTCTGCAAAATCCCTTAAGAGCTCATTGATATCCCCAAGTAGGCAAACAGAAAAATTCAATACTTTGATACCCGCAGTTGCATCGAAAAGTTTGCAAAAAGTTTGCGGATATCAAGCATATCTTCAAGGCTGCCCTGACCACTCACACAAACGTTGTTTACTTTTAGGCTAACGCTTGAATGACAAAAACCAAAGTGGCCCTAACATTTAATGTGATTGCTAGTAAACACTGAAATATTGCTATATTATCTGAAAATAGACAACTTAAATCTTGCTTACGTTTGGGATGGATTACAAGATAAATGATGTGAGATCTTATTAAATCCAATACTGTAGGCAGTGGTCACTTCGATTGAAACTGCTGACATTTGCAAGTAATATGTTTAGCAGAAATTTCACATGTGAAATTTCGGAATTCTCGTTGAAAGCAATGTGTCGTGTTTTAGTACTAAATGTAAGCAAGGTCATTAAATTTAGGACGAGAACTCACCGCCACTTACGAGATGCCACGAGAATTATGTTTTCATCAGGATTTGCTTCAAAAGCCAATTAATCTGTAAAAATGTGCCTGCGATAAAACGATGCAATTACATGTGTTTAATACATGTAATTTGTTTTATGATAAACTATTTCTTGCATGCGTTACATGGTCATAACTAGGTGATTTTCAATTTCTCGTTGCTGCTTTGGTTCCTGTATGATTTTAGGTGAGTTTGGCATACTTTTAGGCGCCTCGGGTAAAACATTAAAGAAGCATACTTGAAGGATTTTTGTATAGAGTGGTGCATAAGTAACGCTAAGATTTGATCAGTGAATACGTTATTTGTTTAAATCTTTTTTCGTCTCTTTACAGAATTAACTAAATAATACTTGGGAAATTTATGATGGAAAGGCTCAGCACAGAACAAAGAAAGTTGTTCAATTTTATTTCGAAAGTCAGCATTCGATTATTCACATCATAGTGAAATTTCTTTCTTGTTCGGAATGCTCCTAGCGCTCCAACAATTTACCGATTGGTTCAGCGTTTTGGGGAACAAGGGGCTGTCTGTGATCTTCCGCGTGCTGGAAGACCTCGTGCAGTTCGAAATTAAGTGACCATTGCTCGAGTGCAAGCAAGTATTGAGGAAAACCTCGAAACTTCTACCAGGCGATGATCTCAGCAATTAGAGATGTCTAGGCGGTCTTTGCGAAGAATTTTACATATGTTACATCTTTTCCGACATAAGATGAAATTGGTTCACGAGTTAAAACCAAATGATGCACAAGAACGCATTCAATATAATCGCCGTTAACGTTACTTATGCGCCACCCTTTATAATGACATTGCACAGTGCCCAGTTACTATGAATAGGTTTGAGTGATTTGACAAAATTTACTAGCGATGCACTACAAGTGTTTGAAACCTGTCTTTTATAACGACAGATTTTAGAGCTTACATTTTTTGGAAAATTTGTTAGAATTATGATACGGATCGATTACGATTTCGTTCATTAATTCGTACAACAATCATTCTATACTTTACTCGCATGAATGAAAACTTATATGCATCAAGACAAAACTATAACATTCGAAAGAAAGCATTTGAAATACAACGTATCTTTGCAACAAATGTAAAGGGTGTTCAAACAAGAACGCAAGATTTAAATTTGGCGCCATTCGAAGTGTCATTGTTTGACATTTGAACAATTGTTATTGTTTGCTAGTAGAAGGTACGAGGTTAGTAAAAATGGAGCCCTACACGAATGAACAACGCATTCTCATTGTGAAATTGTTTTACCAAAATGGTGAAAGTTTTGCGGCTACAGTTCGCAAATTGCGATCAATTTGGGGTCACAATAATGCTCCAAAAGAGTCAACTGTAAAGAGATTAATGGATAAATTTGCCAAAACTGGGTCTGTTAGTGATGTAAAGACAAATACGCGCCTTCGACCAGGTCCATCGACCGAAAATGTCGCAGCTGTACGTGATGATGTCGCTCAAACTCCATCCACCTCAATTCGACACCGAGATCAGCAAATTTGTGTCTCCAAATCCACTATGCAGCGAATTTTGACGAAAGATTTGCATCTTCATGCATACAAAGTTCAATTGACTCAGGAACTGAAGCCAGCTGACCATGGACAGCGAAGGGTGTTCGTTAATTGGGTATTGGAGAGACAACATGAAAATGCTGATTTTGCCGATAAAATCATCTTCAGTGACGAGGCCCATTTCCATCTTGATGGCTTCGTCAATGGGCAAAATTGTCGCATTTGGGGTGAGCAAATTTCTCGAGTGATTCACGAGAAGCAAATGCATCCTCAACGTGTCACTGTGTGGTGTGGATTTTGGGCTGGAGCAATCATTGGACCTCTTTTTTTATAAAAATGAGGCATGTCAAGCGCAAACAGTCAATGGTGTTCGGTATCGTGAAATGAGAACCAGTTTTTCGTGCCTAGAATTGAAAAAATGAATATGGAGGGCATGTGGTTTTAACAAGACGGCACCACATCTCATACAGCCAAAGAGACAATTCAATTGCTGCTTCAGCCATTTAAATCTTGCGGGACACCCTTTATTTCATCGTTTTTCAAGTCGATTGAGTGATGTCCTTCCAACTGGTTCACTTGTGGACTCGATAATTGCCGGAAAATTTTATGAAAGTTCTTGACATTTGTCACAGACTCAAATCATTGGTGGTGATTGTAAATGATTTTAAATCAACTCGCTGTTTCTCCTCTACAAAATTAAATGATTTTCCGAAATTCTATTTTTATCCATTTTAGAATTTGACAAAAATCCATCGACTATTCTGGAATATCCCAACCGATTTAACGATGAAACATTGTCTTAAAAAAGCACCGGAAATCGGTTGTTTAAGGAACTGCTAAAATTCTTTCTATCGCTAAGTTTGCAGAATTGACGCGGAGCTTGAGAGTGATCTGTCATTTAGTTTACTTACAGTGCTCGAGTTTGTCAGTTCATCTCAAATGTGTTTTGCGATTTTTAGAGCGGATAAAAAGATTTATAATACGAGTATTTGCAAATTTAGTATTGCAAACGGAATTTCGTGTGTCGATTCGCTGAAAAGTTCACAGGAGACTTACGTTGCAAAGACTTTATCAAAAGACGTGCATATTATTGGTGATGTGCATTCAGAAGCAGTCGAGACATGGCGATAGATTTGTCTTACTTTGGTCGGCCATTAACTATTTCATCTGTGCATTCATAAGCAGTCGAGATATGAAGAAAGATTTGTCTTACTTAAGTCGGCCATCATTTTCTTTAACTGAAGTTAACATTGATAAAGTGAAGGAAATGGTGACTGAAATCGGTTTGAGTGAGATGGCCGCTGGACTTCCTGATGCATGATACGATTATGAAAAGTATTTCTGCTGGATTAATTCCGAAAGGCCCGAATTGTCTTTAAACACTCAATCGGGCAAAGGTCACTGAACAAATAAATTCCGATATTCATAAAACTGATTGTAACTGGCTGCAAGACATGGATTTACGGTTTAAACGTGAAATTTAAACATAAATTGAAGAAACCAAATCAAAGTCGATCAATAGTTAGTTTAATGTCGGCTGTTTTCTTCGATGATCGCTATGTTGTGCACTCGCAATTCTTGCAAAAAGATCGAAGGGTAAATAAAGAACATTACTTGGACGCTATGTGTCGTTTGGGAGAGTGAATTCGGCGGAAAAAGCCAAATCTGCGAAAAGAATATTGATGAATTTTGCATGACGATAAAGAGCCATCTCACAAGGTTATCGTTGAGAAAGAATTCGTGGCAAAAAACTCAACAAATGCTATCGAACAACTATCCTATTCATCATATGGCTTTGGCTGACTTTTTATCTTTCCAAAACTTAAATTAGCACTCGCTTTCAGTTTCAAAACTGGCCAAAGAAGACACAAAAAGTGGGGAAAATTTTCATTTTTCAACAAAATCTCCTTTTCTGCTCGATACAATTTTCTCAGCGATATTCAGTAGCTTCTATAGCCTGTTTATAGTAAGAACTGTCAAACTTCTTAAAATAGCCATCAACTTCAGACTTCACTTCTTCATTGTTGTCAAATCTTTTACCACCGAGCCATTTTTTCAAGTTTGGAAATAGAAAATAGTCCGAGGGAGCAAAATCCGGCGAATAAGGTGCGTGATGAAGCAATTCTAACTTTAAGTCGTTCATTTTTGCCATCACAGTAGTGGATGTTTGAAGTTAAACATCGTCTTGATGAAACAACACTTTCTTTTTTGCCAAATTCGACCTTTTCTTCATAATTTCATCACCTCATAATGCTGTAATAAATTAGCATAATATTCGCCGTTGTTGGTTTTTTCTTTCTAAAGGTAATCAATAAAAACAAGCCAATGTGCATTCAAAAAATCAGATGCCATGACCTTGACTGTAGATGGAACCGTCTTCGTCTTCTTTGGGGACGATTCTCCCATTACAGTCCAGTGCTTTTACTGTTACTTTGTCTCGGCTGTGAAGTTATAAATCGACGCAAAATTTGACTTTATTGCGTTGAAACATTGCCAAACACTCTACTGAAACCTCTTCACGACGCTGTTTTTGCTGTATTGAAACCAAATGCAGCTCTCATGTTGTGTACAGTTTTCTAATGTTCAAATCTTCGTTCAATATATACTATGTATAGCACTTTTTAAAATGCTTAACATTTCAGCTAGCTCACACACCTTCAGACGACGATTATTGAACACCTCAATTGGTCG
The DNA here is from genome assembly GCA_019455685.1 of Philornis downsi. Taxonomy (NCBI): domain Eukaryota; kingdom Metazoa; phylum Arthropoda; class Insecta; order Diptera; family Muscidae; genus Philornis; species Philornis downsi. Next base: position 324,597 of record JAHXMU010000087.1, on the reverse strand, counting down.
ACCACTACGGTGTTTGTCTTGGCTGCTTATACGGCCTTGTTTAAACTCTGCTACCCAATATTTTACAGTCGTAAACGAAGGAACAGACTCTCCAGAGTAGAATTTAGCACGCTTTAATATTGGTTGGACTGAGACCTTTCAAATCAGAATATTGAATTACATAAAGGTGATCAATTTTTTTCAATATTTACAAATTCACTGGGGTCTTTTACTTTTAATGGCTCAAATAAGAATATACTAAACTACAAGACGCCTTGAGACTTAAACCATATGTTTTATAAGATTGCAACTTTTCACCAAAATATTTTTTTCACATTACTGGCACCAACTAAACATCAGGTCGGCTGGTTTTGCGACCGCCCTCGGAAGGGAGAATTCGAGTTTAGAACTGAAGTCTTTTCAGGAAAATGCGGTGGGAAAGGGCCTACTTTGGCGGTGGTATGACAAATTTTAATGAATGTGTATATATATTTTGTGATTTACTTTACAATAGCCGGTATTTTGTTATCAAAATTTTAATGTTAACTAATATTGGAGGCTTCGCTTATGCTGCCAAAAAAATTTTAAATCAATTTGTAGGTTATAACAAAACATGAGTTTTCGACTTATCATATAAACACATTTTTATCTTATAAGATTTACATTTATTTATTTTGACAGTTTTTGTCTCCAACATAAACGGACAGATGAAGTTTGCTTTGAACTCAGTAAATTTTTTCATTGCAAATTTAATTGTTAATACAAAAAATGCATTAAATGGTTCGATTTTGATGATGTTACTCCGTAATTAGTTGGAAACGGATCATAAATTTGAGTAAATTGACTTAAGGTTTATTTACTTTTATCAGTAAATTTTCATACTTTTAGGCGCCTTTTGTTAAAGTCATATTCAATGCCTACTTTTAGGCTTAATTATACACGCACTCTCATCGGAATCGTTCACTTATGAATGTCATTTGTGTAAAAGGAGCTTTGTCAAACTTTTATAATCTGATTATGAAAATGACAATCAATGTCTGAAAAATTTAACATGTACTGAATATTTGTGTGATTGTAGATTGCTGATTTTATAACGCACACCTGTATACAAAGGGAACAATACGAATAGACAATATGAATGAAAAGTTTACTGCCCACGTTATTTTTGACATTCCAACAGCATTTTTAAATTATTTATTACTTATTATGATAGCATTTTCGTTAAATTAATGGCACATTGACATGCCATTGCATTGTTTTATTGTTAGTGGAGTGTACAGAGTTTGGCCAGACAATGAAATGAAATGATGCTACTGCGTATTTCCCCAGAGACAGAATAAAACATTTGCTGTTTTGAAGGCTTTTATTTTTGATGTCGGATCTGACAGCAATTGCTTTGTGACTCCTGAGCCCTTAATTTTACCTATAATTAAAATTTTTTTCAAATGTGTACTAAAGAAGATAGAAGTTTTGTATTGATTTGTTTAATCAGGTTGGCGCAATAGAACGTTCATATTTAAAATATAGATTAAAAAATAAATACAAAAGGTATGGTTAAAATAAATCTGAAGCATTGTGGAGTAATAAATGGAGTTTATTTTTTAAAAATAACATCATCTAAATGGTGACCCTCTCTACGACGGCACTCCTCTAACCGCAAACGAAAATTATTGAAAACTTTCTTCAGTAATACTGGTGTAATGGCTGCCATTTCACCACGGATATTCTCCTTGAGCTGAACGATGTTTCTTGGATTATTACTGTAGACTTTGTGTTTCAGGTATCCCCACAAAAAAAAGTCAAGAGGCGTCAAGTTTGGACTACGTGGGGGCCATGGGATATCACTTCTTTTCAAAATCAGTTTGCTTCACCACCGCCGTGGAGTGAAGCAAACTGATGTGTTGACAGGTAGCTCCATCTTGTTAGAACCAAGTTCGGGAATTCACTATTCTTGAACTTTCAATTTCTGGAGCCAAAAATCCGTCCAACATCTCAACATAGCGTTCCGTATTAACCGTGACATTTTGGCCCCGCGCATTTTCGAAGAAAAAATGACCAATTATTCCTCTGCCAGAGATTGCTGCCGATACTGTCACTTTAGGACTATGCAATGGTTTCTGGTGTTTGATTTTGGGATTTTCACTGTTCCAGTAACGACAATTTTGACGGTTTACGAACCCATTCATAAGGAAATGAGCCTCATCAGAGAAAAGAATATTGTCAAAATTGGAAAATCGATTAAGCATTTCATTAGCAAATGCGAGCCTTGCTATGAAATCAGACTCTTTCAATTCTTGTGTTAATTGCAGTTTATATGGATGCAGTTTAAGATCCAATGTTAAAATTCGTTGCAAACTTCGTCGCGATAATTGTAAGACAGACGATCTCTTGCGAGTCGACATTTGTGGATTTCCTCGTAGTGACTCCATAACTTTCTCAACATTGTCTTCGGTCGTAGATGTTCTTGGGCGACCATTTGCTTGTGGTTTAAATGTTGAACCGGTCTCTTCAAAACGCTTTACCCATATTAGTCCATATTCAGCACAATATAGTCGCCTAGTAGCAATATATGAACGAGAGTTCTCGTAAAATGCGCGCACGCAAAATGCGCGACGCTTCCCGTCGAAGTGATTCATAGCGACTAAAACTCCATGAGCCCGCCAACCCAACGATGTAGGCGCCCCTCCGCCCGCGCCTTTTCTACCCCGCAAAAAAAGATGATGCAATATGCACGTTCTATTGCGCCACCCGTAGTTGCTTTGCACAAGTTTCCTATATGTGATAGTGATGGCGAACCCAGGCATAATTATTGTCTGAGGAACTTAAATTTGAATCACTTTAGCGCGCTCTGTATTAAAATGTATTCTAAGAGCTTTATTCATAATAATTTATTAGAGATTTAAAGCATATTTTTACAATGAAAATATGATTATTAAACTTTCAACTTGCCGGTCTGGCAAGGCTGTCAGCTGTTAAATACCTGCATTTGAAGTGTTATTTATTTAGGTAAAGGTTTGCTATTTACGAATATGGATCGTTTAACAACCGAAGAATGCGCGAAAATTGTTAAAACTTGCTACAAAAGTGGTGATTCAAAAAAAAAAAAAAAAAAACAAAAAATATTTTTTTTATGTATCTCGAAAACCTGACGTGATAGGGAAACCCCAATTCGAACTCAGCCCACCAAATTATCCCAGAAAAGATATTTGGTTACTCCAGTCCAAAACTATGTTGGCTAGTGTAATGAATCTAATAAAAGCGTCCAATATATTACCATCATAAAGATTAAATGATGAATTTTCCATACATATAAATGCCAATAAAGCGAATCAAGAATTACACGCACAAGTTATTGTTTCGATAACGAATATCCTGCGGCTCTGAAGTGGTAACAAAGTGAATCGCGAGCAATAGAGAATATTTATAAAAGATTCCTAAGAGTTTTTTTTTCGAAGAATTACTGTCTGTTGTTCACTAAATAAAAACTGCACCCAATTAGCAAATTGCTGTGTGTGTCCTTTATCCACATTGTGCACAATTGAAACCAGATTGCTTTGTGCAAGTATTTTTAGAAATTGTGGTAAAATGTTGTGGGTTATAAATATGTATGTAATTAACCACTTCATTTTGGTATTGCGAACATTGAATTCTCAATGACAATGGATTCTAGCCCCAAGAAAACAAAAAAAAAAAAAAAAGGACAGCTGAGGGGTTGCCATGGAGAAGAGGACAACACTGCATTGTTGTAGAGAAAATATTGGGCATGATGATTGGCATAACATCATAAATTATTCAATGAAAGTACTGAAATTTTTGCATTCATAGTCGCAAATGTTTAGAAATATAAAAATTACTAAGTTTCCTTGTGAAGACTACCAAAAAAACGAGAATATTTTATGTGCGACTATGTAGAAAACGGAATTGATTATTTTAAATCATTTTTTACTTATGGTGAAGTACTAATGCGATTCATTCGGATGCAATCAAATGTTCATTAATTTCCCCAACAATTGTTTTTACCTCAACATTCCTTTTTAATAAAATAAAATATTCAATGAGAAATTTTCTATTCAATTCGAAAGTTTCTATTAAAACTCTTTCACCAAAAATGTTTGATAAAGAATTTTTGCTTCACAAATTTTTATTTAATTTTAGACAATAATTCTTTTTACTGCGATATTTCTGCTAGATGTAAAGAGGCTTTCCATGAGAAATATCATTCTGAAATTTTCTATCAGAACTCTTTCACCAGAAATGTTTGATAAAAAAATATTCCTCCCATAATTTTCTTTAAGAAATTTTCTATCAAAAATCATTTTCCAGGAAATACAGGGTGATTTTTTAAGACTTAAGTTTTTCAGGTTGGCAGCACTGGTTGGTAATGGCGTCCAAATGTCATCTATCAAAGTGAAAAGTGTACAGTATACTTTGCCATTTTATCATGGCAAGACTAACAAACGAGCAACGATTGTAAATCGTTGAAATTTATTATCAAAATTTGTGCAGCGTTTGATACGCCCATTTTATGGTCGTCATAATCGACCTGCTGAATCAACAATTCGTGCTGTTATCTCCAAATTTCGCACCAAATTTACTTTGTTGGACATAAAACCATCGACTCTCATGCGTAGAGTGAGTACCAAAGAAAATATTGCAGCCGTAGCGACCAGTGATGATCGTGAAATATCAATTCGTCGCCGTTCTTAGCGATTCGGCATGTGTTACTCAACCACAAGGTTGAGTAACAGCCCCAATTGACTGATTTGAACTTGGTTGATATGTGGTTTCATCAGGGCGGTTCAACAGCTCGTAAAAAATTGATATGTTGCGGGATGAATTTGGTGAGCAGCTTATCTGTCGATTTGGCCCTGTGAGTTGGTCCCCAAGATTTTGTGATTTAACGCCTCTTGATTACTTCTTGTGGGGTTATGTCAACTCGTTAGTTTATGTGGACAAGCCGAACACTATTGAAGCCTTACAGGATACCATAACACGGGTTATTCGTGGAATACAGGCCGAAATGCTTGAAAAAGTAACGAAAAATTTGACCTATCGAATGGACATTTTGAGACGGAGCCGCGGACAACATTTATATGAAATTATCTTTAAAAATTGAATGGCAAAGACCAATTTATCGATTCCAATAAAAAATGTTAATATATGATGCAAATTTGAGTGTTTTATTCGATTAAAAAATCGCCCTTTATTTATCCGAAATTTTTTATAAAACTCTTTAATTTAGACAATAATTCTTTTCACAGCAATATTCCAGTTTAATGTAATAAAGCCTTTCTATGGGAAATTTTCTATCCGAAATTTTCTATCAGAACTTGTTTAGCACAAATTTTTTAAGAAATTTTCTTTCGGAAATTTTTTACCATAATTGTTCTTCCAGAAATTTTCTATCAAAAATTATTCTTCAGTAAACATGTATACTAAATTTTCTGTCAGAAATATGATTTTTTTTAATTTAGACAATAATTCTTCTGACAGTAATATTCCTGCTTAATGTAAAAAAACTTTTTATGCGAAATTTTCTGTCCGAAATTTTGCATCATAACTTTTCTACCAGAAATTTTTGATAAAAAATATTCATTAATTTTTACCACAAATTTTCCTTTAGAAATTTTCTATCAAAATTATTCTTCAGTAAACATTTATACGAAATTTTCTGTTAGAAATTTTTTTTATAAAATTCTTTAATTTAGACAATAATTCTCTTAACAGCAATATTCGCGCTTAATGTAAGAAAACTTTCCATGGGAAATTTTCTAATCGAAATTTTCTATCAGAACCCTTTTAGCATAAATTTTGATGAGGAAATAAGTACTTAAGAATTTTTTTTTTCTAATTTTCTTTTAGAAATTTGCTATAAAAAATTTTTCCTCAGGAAATACGAGTGCGGTACCATAACTAACCGATCTATCAAATAAGACACAAACAAAGTTGAGAAGAATTTTCTTTATTTTTCAACATAATCTCCTTTTAGCTCGATACACTTTTTTCAGGCATATTCAATAGCTTCTATACTAAGAACTGTGAAACTCCTTAAAATAGTCTTCAACCGCAGACTCCACATCCTTATTGTTGTCAAATCTTCTACCACTGAGCTATTTTTTCAAGTTTGGAAATAGAAAGTAGTCCAAGGGAGCTAAATCTGGAGAATAAGGTGCATAATGAGGAGTCATCGCAATAATGAATGTGTGAACTGGAGTATTGTATTGATAAAACAATGCTTTCGTTTTGATCAAATGCAGCCTTCTTTCCATAATTTCATCACCAGAACGCTGCAATAAATTAGCATAATATTCGCGGTTGATGGTTTTTTCTGAAGATAATCAAAAAAGAAAAAAAAGAAACCAAATTCTATGCGCATTCTAAAAAACAGTCGCCATAAACTTGCCTGCGGCTGAAATCGTCTTCACTTTGTTTGGACTCGATTCTTTCATTCCAGTCTATTGTCTTGACTGTTCCTTTGCCTCAGGTGTGAAGTGGTGGACCCATATCTTCATCCATTGTTAGAGATGGACGCTAAAATTCGGCTTTATTGCGGTGGAAAATTACCAAACGATCTACTGAAACATCTTCACGATGATGTTTTTGCTCTATTGAAAGCAAGCGCGGCACCCATCTTGAGTACAATCAATCAATCAACTGTGCATATTTACATGAGTCTCGACGTGAGGCCTTACTCATGGTGTGCCATCACACATGGGGCTGTTTTCTATAATTCTTTTCTTGGTTATAATTCTTTTCTTCTTGCGGTAGTAGGCGCCCCTTTGGGTTACCCAAACTAATCCCGAAAGGATTAGGCGAACTACCTTTGAGATTAGAAGTAGGTCCCCTTGGAAAAACTTCCTCAGGGCCCGCTTCCTCTCTCGGCCAAAGTACCATTGCAGTCACTTGGTATGAAGTGAGCTACCTCCCGGTTAGGAGTTGAGGTAATCTAGGAAGACCTCGGATAGACATGAACAGTGTTTTCCAAGCTTCTGCCTTTCTTCAGCAACGCAGCCTGAAGCAACGCAAAAGCACTGAAAACACTTGTTCGGGCAACCACAGCCAGCACGATGCTTCCACAAGGGATCCAACGCCATCGACCAGGAAGGAACAATGTTCCTTGGGCCCCTGGTCACCTGTGCCAACAGAAGAGAAGAACCCTCTGGTCTGGGTTTCGCAGACAAGCTGCTCCAGTTTTGCTTTATCATACCTCGCTTGAAATTGGTAATCCATAATCTACGGCATAGATTTTCAATGTCCGAGGAGAGAATATCAACACAGCAAATTAATGCCATGCTCCTCTAGTCTATTAACCATATCTCTCCACGAAGGAACTCCTTGGTCGTACGACTATTAAAACGGAGAAGATAAATCTCCCGATATTTCTCGACGGCTTCTCCATGACCGCTTCTGTTGCCATGGTGTGTAATTGTCTTGTTAAACTATGACTCTCCCCTTTACTTGGTTTTCGAAAAACGAGTTCCAAGATCAGTTTGATGTCATATTATAGGTGGCGCCTGGCACAAGGCCACACTACTTTGTTTTTGTACGAAAGCTTCATCCTTTGCCTGCTTAATTTCAGGATCGGGTAGAGAGGCTTTGCGTTTTAGGGGTATGCGGTACAAAGAATCCTAGGAAACACCCGTTTACCCACCTATCTTGAGCACAGCTCTCATCTTCAAATATTTGGTCAATATACGATGTATGAATAGCACTTTTTGAAACACCTATCATTTCAGCTAGCTCACACACCTTCAGCCAACGATCCGCATGACCCATTTTGTGGATTTTTTTAACCGTGTCTGGTATGGAGACCTAAACTGGTCGACGATGTTTGTTTGGGTACGGCCTCATTTAAACTCTGCTACCCAATATTTTACAGTTGTATACATAGGAGCAGACTCCCCCAAAGTAGAATCTAGCTCGGCTTTAATATTGTTTAGACTGAGATCTTTCAAATGGAAATTTTGTATTACATAACAGTGACCAATTTTTCCCTTGTTTAGAAATTTTGTGAGAACGTTCACTTTTGATGGCTCAAACAAAAATATTAAACAACGTGGCGTCTTGAAACTTAAAACATATGTTTTATACGGTTGCCACTCTTCACCAAAATAATTTTTTTCAAACTACTGGCAGCATCTATACGTTAGGCCGGCTAGTTTCGGGACATATTTGGTAAAAAAATCGACATGAGAACTAAACTCTTTCTAGTTTTTTCTATATTAATTAGATCAATTAGTTCATGTTTTCCTTAATTCATATCAATGATTCAATTGTACTAAATTTGATACAATTTTGCAAGCATCAACCATTTACTGAACTTAGTTCTGCAAATAAAAGCTAGCTGCGTTGCTCCTTCTTTCACAAAGAACTTAGCAGAGATGACAGAAATCAATGATTTCTCTATGATTTAATTTTAATTTATTTACTTAGGATTGTAATTTTAAGCCTTAAGGCCGATTTGATTAAATTACAATATTACAACATATCTTTACCACAATTCAATATCAATTCCATTAAACAACTTTACAATACTAATGTTGTAGAAATGTTGTGCATCATAATAGCGGAGAAATATGATTTACAATATGACAGTCTCCTTCACTTTTGAATCTTCACTGAAAATTAGGAGAAGGTGTTTTTTCGAAAACTTTGCTACAGATTCCAAGGAAACGAATTTCTTTACTTAGTTGTTAACAAAAAATAGTTGTTTATTCGCGCAGTCAAAAGATATTATCGAAAAAGACACTTAGGCTCTTATGAATTGTTGAACGAAAGAAAGTCAAAAAGTTCAAGTTGAGTTAGGCTTTTATTCCAGATTAAATAAAAAACTTTAAGTTTGGAGAAAGACCTTAACTCAATTTATGTTTATCAAAAAAGGAATTGTAATTCGGAATAAGAGCTTAACTCAAGTTAGGAAAATAAAATTGTTTTTTTTGTTTTTTTGGATTAACGACTAAGTTGATTTAGGCAATGATGAAAAAATAATGTTTATATTTGTTGTAATCCTAAATTGACTTAGGCAGTTATGCCAAAACAATCATTTAGAAAAATAACTTAAGCTATTAGGTTTTTTAGGATTAATTCCCTTCCTAGAAGAGATACAAACATGAAAAATTTAGAGCAAATACATTTAGATACGCTGAATACGATGGTGCTAATAACTCAATTGTGTGTTAACTCGAGTTAGGCTTTTACGGGTTGTGACCACAGATATAACGAAAAGGCAGATTAAATGGTAAAAGTTAATAACTAAGTAAGACAGAAAGTTATGAGTAAACTGTAATAATTAAGTGAAGTTAATTAAAATTTGTTTTCTACTGGGCATTAACTTACAGCATCTGTTGATAAGAACGGAGCAAATTTACCCTGACCATCTAGCCCTCAGTACAGTTCTGCACCGAGACAAAAGGACTTTGGGTGAAATTATATGAAAGTGAGTTCACCTGACTGCAATTCCAATGCTGGTTCTTCTATAAAAAGTCTTCCTCAATAATTCTTGGGCGGGAAAATACCTAAAGCAAAGATTTCCTAACAAATTTTATTTTGAAAACTTACTTAAAAAGCTCATGATTGAAATTTTAGGTAATAAAAGAGGACCATTCAGGAAAAGGGGTTGGTGATTAGAGTGGCAGTGCGGTGTCAAGGCACACTGGACAAATTGATTGCTGTTGTTATTGTTATAATTAATTTGCTGTGATGGTCGGCTCAGGACTCTGTTGGATAGAATAGATTGTGGACTGTAATTCGTTACTGAGGCAACCTTCTTCTGCTACTGCGAACGAACTGCTGATGAATTTTATAGTACTTTTTGCACCAAATGATTTCTCAAGAAATTTGAAAAATTATTTGGTTGTAGTTTAAAATATATAGTAAACGAAATTAAGAAAGTGATTATTTTCAATTCAATGCAAGTTTATTTGACGAAACTGTGATGCTTATCGCTTGGGTTATGCAGAGTAACAAATTTTTGGTTTCATTTTATAGCAGTGACAAGTGCAATTTATGGCATTCGTTATCTGACATTTATCTTATTAACCATTCACAACAAATTTAACCTAAATGGGGACAAAAAAGCAAACACAAAGTACAACTTAGTTAAATGTTATATAGGATACGGTCATGGAATGTTTGTAAACTCATTTTAAATTCACTTTTAACAAAGTTTGGTAAAAAGAATTTTTTTATTTTGATTTTTTAATCGTAGTTTTTTAAAAATATATAAAGGGTGTCCCAACAAGAACGCAAGATTCAAGTTTTAAATAAAACACAGATATCTAAAAAAAGTCGTGAAACTTTATTATATCCTACAGTAGACAGAATGAGGTTATGTATGGAACAACACATCGGGCGGATGGCAGCCGCGGCTTTGCTGGCACACACGCGATCTTTTAATGAAATTTTCAATGACCGTTTCACATAAATGCGGCATTTCATTAATACAGCGTCCAATTTCCTCTTTTAAGACTTGAGTCGTCGTTGGCTTATTCGCGTAAACCAACGACTTCAAAAAAACCCGAAGAAAAAAGTCTAATGGTGTTAAATCGCACGATCTAGGCGGTCAATTCTGGTATCCAAAACGCGAAATAACACGACCGGGAAATGACTGATGCAGCAATTGAATTGTTTCTCTGGCTGTATGACATGTGGTGCCGTCTTGTTGAAACCACATGCTGCCCTCCACATTCATTTCTTCAATTCTAGGCACGAAAAAACTGGTTATCATTTCACGATTCCGAACACCATTGACTGTTTGCGCTTGACATGCCTAATTTTCATAAAAAAAGGTCCAATGATTCCTTCAGCTCAAAATCCACACCACACAGTGAAATACATAATACAGGGTGGCCCAGAATGAACGAAGTGGTGTGAATTCCTTACAACTTTTTTATTATAATTTTTTTTTTCTTTTCTTTTTAGTATTTTGTAAAGAAGACTTGGAGAATTTATAATGGAGCAATACACAACTGAACAACGTGCCCAAATCGTTGAAATTTACTTTGTAAATCAACGGTCCATTGTGCTGACTCAGCGTGCATACCGTCGTCAATTTAATGTGCGGGTTGCACCCTCTCAGTCAACAATAAACCGTCTTGTTGCAAATTTTCGAGAACAAGGAGCAGTAAGGAACCTTCCTGGTGCTGGCAGACGACGAATGGTGCACACGGATGACAATATTCAAGTGGTACAGGAGAGTATTCAGGAGGATCCACAAACATCAACCAGGAGCCGTTGGACACAACTTGGCATCTCAAGAAGGTCGCTGCAGCGAATTTTGCATAGCATAAGAATGTTTCCATACAAAATTCAAATTGTCTAAGAATTGAAACCGACAGATTACCAGCAACGACTTGACTATGCAATTTATTTCCAGCAAAAAGCACAAGAGAATCCTAATTTTATTCACAACTTAGTTATGAGTGACGAAGCCCATTTCCAATTAAATGGGTTCGTTAACAAGCAAAACTGTAGGATATGGGCTACGGAAAACCCGAGAGTACTTCATCAACGACAATTACACCCAGTTAAGTGTATTGTTTGGTGCGATGTTTCTTCAGAAAGGATCATTAGCCCATATTTTTTTGAAAATGAACGAGGTGTTGCCATTTCCATCAATGCTGATCGATATCGGGCCATGTTGGAAAATTTTGTAAGGCCAGCCGTGGAAAACCATCTGCAAATATAGTTCCAACCGGATGGAGCCACAGCGCACACTGCGAGGGCCACAATGGCTCTTTTACGCGATATATTTGGTGAAAGAATAATTTCGTGTACAAGCAATTTTAATTGGCCTCCGCGTTCCCCGGATTTAACCGCTCCAGACTTTTTGCTTTGGGGTTACTTAAAAGGGAAAGTTTCTGTTAATAAGCCCAGGACTATTGACGAATTAAAATCCAATATTCGAGACGAAATTAACAACATAACACCGGAAATTTTGCGAAAGGTCATGGAAAATGTGTTGGAAAGAGCACATTTGTGCGAAGCAGAAAATGGCCACCACTTGCGGGATATCATTTTTAATAACTAATCTAAAAATATTCCCCATAAATTTACTGTATTTAAAAAAAAAATTGTAAAAATATGTCTTAAATAAAAAGTTATAAGCAATTCACACCACTTCGGTCATTTTGGGCCTCCCTGTATATATAACATATACCTATATATATGTATATATTAAAATTTTTTATTGGGATCGATAAATTTGCCTTTGGTATTTAATTTTTAAAGATAATTTCATGTAACTGTTGTCTATGGCTTCGTCTCAAAATGTCCATTCGCAAGGTCCAATTTTTCGTCACTTTTTCGAGCATTTCGGCCTTCTGTATTCCACGAATAACGCGTGTTATGTTATCCTGTAAGGCTTCAATAGTGTTAGGCTTGTCCACATAAACTAACGACTTGGCATAACCTCACAAGAAATAATAAAGAGGAGTTAAATCGCAAGATCTTTGGGGCCAACACACAAGGAAAAATCGAGAGATAAGCTGCTCACCAAGCAGCACTTCATGAGAACTGTGGCACGTTACACCGTCCTGATGAAACCACATGTGAACGAAGTTCAACTGAGGCAATTGGGGCAAAAAACAATCGCGTATCATGGCTCGATATCGTTCGCCGTTGACGGTAACGTTTCTTCCACGGTCGTCTTTGAAGAAAAATGGACCGATGATGCCACCAGCCCATAAACCACACCAGACGGAGATGCATCGGTAATTCATATATGGCTTGTGGCTGTTCATCACTCCAGATGCGACAGTTTCGCTTCTGTACGTATTCTTTCAACAAGAAATGAGCCTCATCGCTGAACACAATTTTTCGATAAAACAGCGAATTTCCATTGAGCTTTTGTAAGGCCCACTCATCAAAAATTAGACGTTGTGGTAGATCATTCGTCATTCCATGATGAAATGGCAGAGTATACTTACTGTACAGTTTTCACTTTGACAGATGACATTTGGACGCCATTACCAACCAGTGCTGCCAACCTGAAAAACTTAAATCTTAAAAAATCACCCTATAGAAACACCATGATTATACAATTTTATTTAAGAAACTCGTTCTAGTAGATTTCTCGTCGAAAATTTCTTCAATAAATTGTCTGTCAGTAATTTCCAAAATAATTTTGGAATAAAGTGATGGCAGCTATATTTTCTGCCAAATATTTCATGTGAAAATTTTTCCACAATAAATTAGCTTTCACTTACTTTTATCTTCATATTTTATAAAACATTAAATTTCGGTATATTTAGCTCTTAGAGAACCTTAAATTCCAAAACACTGTTGTTATACATACAAATTACTTCATTCACATTATTGTTTTTCGGTTGATTTCTTAAGTATCTCCTTCTTTAAAAAATTAGCTACCGAATGATCTTTTACTCCTCCCTCCTCTCAGTTAATTCTCACATGAAACATTCAAACGCTTATGGCTTTGAACTCTAAGCAAATTTCCACAATTTTTGTTATACAAAATTTGCATATTTTTTCTATTTGTCCGCCGGATGCTTTAATAGAATTAAATATTTTTCCAGATTTCCGACAAAGGGCAAACAGGCAAATTGCCTGTCGCTTAAAGAATTTAGATTTCAAGTGCTTGTTCATGACCGGGTTTGTTGTGTGTATTGAATGACTTACCAAAACTTTGGCTGACCCAAATTCCCAGCATATCCAGTTTCAGCAACGTGTAGTAGATGTTCTCACCTCGTTCGATGTTCATAAAAAGATGGTAAACAAAGCTGCCACACCAAGGAGCCACCGAGCCAAAGACGTGGCAAAAGGAAAGAAAACGATAGCCATTCTCCCATGGCATTAGGCCAGGAACAATGGCCAATATGTAAACTATTGGTATGGCTGCAAAAGGGAAAGAAAGAGGAAATAAATTTTGTGTAAGTGAAGAAGAAGAGCTGTGCAAACAAAGGAGAAAATTTCGTTTTTGGCATAAATTTTATGTTGTAAAGTAAAGGGCATTAAGAAAAACTGCAAACGAAGGCTAATAGAAATACTTATGTGTACCGGCATACGATTAATAATTAATTTTACAATTATTGTAAACACTGGCAGTAGCCTTCAACGCTGAACGAGGTTGGCGTGATAACTATTTGGAATAAGCACATTTTAGAGAAAGATCATTATGCGGGTCATAGTGCTTTTAGTTTTCATTCTCTCTTAAGGTAGGTGCGTACTATGATGCTCTATTCTAGTGAAAAAATTTCGTGGCGTTGCCAGCTTTTCTTGTATTGGTTTCCAACATCAAAATCGGAGCAACTGATATTTTCACATCATAACATGTTCGATATTATATTACCAAATTGAGTCGGTTTTTATTACTATTTTATTTCACAAGTTTGCAAATCTATTAATTAACATATTATAATGCAAAAATGTAAGCTATTCCAATTTTAGTGTTGGAAAGCAAAACAATAAAAAAGTTGTCGTTGTCACTTAAAATAGTTTTTCTCGCGAAAAAACATAGTACTGTCTGGCAAGCAAAATTTAGTTCAAAATTTCGCTATCATTTTTTTTTTTTTGATAGAGGTTCACCGCGTAGAGCCAGCATAGTATACTTGGTACTATTTTATTTTCACGGCGAATAAATTGCCCAAGACATTCTTCCCTGGTGAAAAAATTTCGCGGCATTGCCAGCTTTTTTTGCAGTAACGTTAAGCCTTTTTTGTTGGTTTCCAACAGTAACATTTGAAAAAATTATGGTTTTACGTTGTAATATGTTAAACAATTTATTTGCAAAATTGTAAAATTAAACTTTTTCGAATACTACTTTACTTCATAAATTTAAAAATATTTTATCATTATAACTTAAAATGTTAAACTATTCCTATTTAAGTGTTGGAAACCAACGAAAAAAGGCGTGTTCTCGCGAAAAACATAGTACTCTGTAATGGTAAAATTTAACTTGAAATTTCACGGCAATTTTTTATATGGAATTTTTCGCGAAAAGTCTGTACCAACAATGACCACAGTCACTAAAAAAAGTGAAAGCCATTCTATAAGAATAGTATTTTTATGGCTTCCACAAATACCATATGAGCATATTTGCCGCTTTTTAGGAAGCACTTTTTAATTATACCAAAGATACCGATGAAATTCAGAGCCTACCGCTTGTAGGCTCTCAATATAGTTTTAGTATTTTCTTTTTGTTTCTGATGCAGAAACTTAAAATTGTTTAATTAGTATTTAAAATTGTTGTTCGTTAGCAATTGACATTAATCAGCTATATGAATTCTGATAAAAAGAAGAGAATTTCATATAAAACTATCTAAAGATTTAGAGGATGGAAAGGTGGAAAGGCAGTGAAAAGAGGCCAAAAGCAACAGCATCCCTTCTATGCCAAGTCCATATCAAATTCGTTAATAATTATCGAATTTTTCACCAGTTCTATATTGCGATCAGCGGATCTTTTTAACTTCCTTGAATGCTCTTTTCGTACGAGGCAACAATTCGTTTTACGCAATCAGCCACACAAAGTTTTGATGGCGAATGAAGTAGATTTCCATTTAAGTGATTATGTCAACAAGCAAAACTGTAGATTGTAGCGCTCTGAAAATCCATGGGTGACACACTAGCACCAGTTACACCGCTCTTTTTGGTGCGGTGTTATGACCGAAGCAATTGTTGGCTGATATTTCTTTGAAAATGAGGATAAAACATCACAAACGATTTACTTTTAGTGCCGAACGGTGGAGCCGTATTATTATTTGTGGTCCCAATAAGATGAAGCGATAGCGCGCTTTGCTATACAATTTGTGGACCTGCTGCGTGAAATTTTTGACGAAAACTTGATTTCAAAAAAATGCAGATTTCCCTTGGCCCCCTCCGATTTCCGGGGCTTGATACAGAACAATGGTCGGTAACTTTTTGCGGCCAACGGTAGATCAGTATTCTAGTCTTTTAAGATTTCCCTTGGTGACCTCGTTCATCAGATTTAACCTTTTCTTTAAGAGGTATTAAAAGACAAAGTTTATGTTAATAAACTAGAGACTATTGGATAGCTGAAGCAAAATATTCGACCTAAAATACGGAGCCTGTAACCCGAAGCGTTAGGTAATGTAATGCAGTGCTCTGTATCGAGCAAAACTGGTTGACATTTTTCTGTCATATAAAGCATTTTGTAGGAAAGTGCTTTTAAATTTCCATAAAATGTATTGGTGCGCAACTAAGTTCCCGCGCCACTAGATGGCGCCAGCTGTAACCGCTAATCGATTCTTCCATAACCTAAACGTCATGGCACAATAGTGATCTTTTTTTGACGTCATATTCTTTTGGTTGTGTGCGTATGTATGATCTTGTGCCAAATAATCGTTAAATGCGGAAAGTATTGAGTTCCCCCGTTCAATCGAAGAAAATGACAGCCGAAGATCATCGAGAGCTTCAAAACGTTTACGGAAATGCTGCTTTAAGTGAAACAACGTGCCGAGATTGGTTCTGTCGCTTAAAAGACGATGATTTTGATGTGGAGAAGTGTTCGCGGGAAGGAAGACGGCATTGCTTGTTGGGCATACGTGTCAAACGCAGGTAGATCTTGTTTCACTATTAGGATTTACCCGCCAAGCCATTTCCAAGCGATTGCATGCGTTGGAAATGACTCAAAAGCCAGGAACTTGGGTTACTTGTGAGTTGAAGCCAAGGAACGTTGAGCGTCGTTTTTTCGCCTGTGACCAACTGCTTCAACGACAAAAAGGGAAGGATTTTTTTCATCGTATTGTAGCGGGTGATGAAAAATGGATTCATTGCAGAAATTCAAAGAAAAGAAAGTCCTGGGGGCTTTCAGTCATGCTTTTACGTCATCGCTTCGGCCGAATATTCACGCTGCTAAGGTTATGCTCTGTTTTTGGTAGGACCAGGTTGGTGTTGTTTATTACGAGCTGTTGAAAACAAACAAAACCGTCACTGGGGATCGGTATCGATTTCAATTAATGCGATGGAGCCGACTTCTTTGCGAGAAACGCCCACAATAGGCGGAGAGGCACGAAAAAGTGGTTCTTCAGCGTGAGAAGGCTCGGCTTCATGTGGCCAAGCCCGTTAAAACCTGCCTGGAAGCACTGAAATGGGAAGTTTTACCCCATCCGCCGTATTCACCAGATATTATGCCGTCCGATTATCACTTGTTCCGTTCGATGGCACACGGTATGGCTCATGGTCACTTGACTCCTATAACGACATCAAGGAATGGCTATATTCGTAAATAGCCACAAAAGATGAACGATTTTACCGTGACGGAATTCGAGCTTTGTCAGAAAGATGGGAAGAAGTAGCAGTTAGCTTTGGGCAATACTTTCAATGAATTATTTGTAAACATGTTTTCATAATAAAGTTGCATTTTTATAAAGACAAAACAGCGAGAACTTTGTTCCGCTCCTATATTTCATATACCTATATATATATAAATCAATTAAAATAAATGATTATTATAAAAGTTATACGCATTAAACATTGGTTGATCTTATTTAGGCCACCTTGTATTCATTATTTACAGAAAATTTCACCATTTCTACCTGAGTCTACGTGATTACCTTCCAATCCTCACATTATGAGTAAGATTCTAAATGCACAAATTGTTAGTTGATTTGAAATTCAGAAAACATTTGGAGTGTAGTACAATTATACAGATACTCATTATAAAGTAAAAGTCAAATTAAGGGGCTAAGCTCAATTTATACGACTGAAAGCTGATTAACATCCACATTACATATAATTAATATTTCATTTCTTACATCGTCTGGCAACAAGTATACCACAGCACAGCAGCGCAGAAGGCCACACCACCACATGATATGAACACAGTCGACACGAGAATTAACTTAAAAGAGTTTCGTCGTCGTCGTCGTTGTAGTCGTCATCTTGCTAGTGGTGGCGGTGATGAAGATGGTGGTGATGTTCTTGACATTGATGTACCTATGGCGGGCAACGAAGAATTTTTCATTTAAATGCTGTTATTTACACTTGAAACTTTTGTTTGCATTAATTCAGTCCTCTTCAAATATTTAACCTAAAGGTTAAGGTTATTTCCATATTACTAAAGTGCTTAGCTTAAAGTTTATCTTACTACAATGTCTCGCACGGCCGGTCCTACGACCCACGGGCGTTGTCAGCCACATGAATAAAGTGTAAATTGCCCAAAAATGTTCCATATTGTTTCCTGCACTGTGTCGTTCCCTTTCGCTTATGTCGTGCAATTGACATTGAGTTGTCGGTCGTTGAATGTGATAGTGAAAATGTCCTGCAGCCGTAAACTAACAAAAATTTACAAATTGCCAAAGTATATGTATACATGTACATACATACATATATCCTCAACGACTGTCTGTTGGTGACGAACACGTTCACGGGAGCAGAGGTGAACAAGTGATAGCGAAATGCCAAAAGCCCAAAAAAAAAACAAAAGTGTACATGTGTGTGTATTTGCTTACACTTTCAGCACAACAGCATGTCAAATAAACAAACAAACAAGCATGTCGTGACACTACATGAACTCTATGTAAGCATAAATGTGTGGCAACAGCAGCAGCAGCCACATACGGTGGATTCTTACAGATGGCAAGGAGGATTACGAACATGCCAGATGGAATTATTTGCATGTCTAAGCCATTTACATTTGACAAACTTCATCCACATGTGAATTGTCATGTATGCCTGCATCAATAAATGTATTGCGTTTTTGGAATAAATTTTCTACTGATTACGGTTGTTGTTATTATTAGAAACAAAGTAAGCAGGATTTTTATTGATCCCTAGAGGCGATTAACTGCGATTACTTTGTCCTCTAATACAGGGTGGCGCACCAATTGTGCTACAATAAGAAATTCAAATAACTTTTTTTCTAATCAATGTACTTTTTTTATTCTTTTATTGCATAGAAAATTTAATTTTATTTTATGTAGAGTGGGGCATAAGTACCGCTATGATTTGATCAGTGAATACATTTTTCGTTTATGTTTTTGTTTTTCGTCTCTTTACAGAATTAGGTAAATAATACTTGGGAAATTTATGATAGAAAGGCACAGCACAGAACAAAGAACCAAAGTTGTTCAATTTTACATTGAAAGTCAGCATTCGATTATTCAGATCATATCAAGTTCTTTCAAGTTCGAAATGCTCCTAGCGCTCCAACAATTTACCGATTGGTTCAGCGTTTTGGGCAACAAGTGGCTGTCTGTGATCTTCCGTGTGCTGGAAGATCTCGTGCAGTTCCAAATGAAGTGATCATTGTTCGAATGCAAGCAAGTATTGAGGAAAACCCCGAAACTTTCACCAGCGACGTTCTCAGCAGTTAGGGATGTCTTGGCGGTCTTTGCAAAGAATTTTACATATGTTACATCTTTTCCCATATAAGATGCAATTGGTTCACGAGTTAAAACCAAATGATGCACAAGAACGCATTCAATATAGTTGCCGTTAACGTTTCTTATGCGGCACTCTTTATAACTAATTTGTTTTGAAGATGATAGGCCGTAAATGGCCTCCATGTTCATTCACCCGTATGCGATACCTGATCAGAAAATTATTTATGGCGGCCTAAATTGTTCAAGTCGGGATTTCCCCAGTTATTGTTTTAATGGACAGCTTAAATTCAGTTAAATTCCTTGATTTCGTTTTGTACACCCCTTCCTTGACATAATCCCATTAAAAAAAAGTCTGTGCAGTAAGGTCAGGTGATTTGGGGGTAAAGCGGAGAAAGGAGTTTCTGGATATTAAATTGTTTGGGAATTTTCGTTGGAGTTCCGCCATAAACGGTCTGACTATGTGTGCAGTTGCTCCATCTTGCTGGAACTAAATGTTATTGAAACGGATACGTTTTCGATGCAATTCTGGGTTAATAAAAACTCCTTCAACATCTTTAAATTGCGGTAGCCATTGGTCCCCGTTTTGTGTTTGTAGCACAGTTCGTGCGCCACCCTGTAGATAATCAAATAATGAATATTTCGAAATGTTATAGACAGAATAATAATCTTAATTTCAACATATGTATTCATTTACTAATTTCGTAATTGTCTGTGTATACAGGGTGTCCATCGGGAAGGTTTACTACTTTGTTTGTTTTTAATTTTTGATTAAATGAAAGAGAATGGATCATATATTGATAAATGTTTTATTTAATGTTGTATTAAATGTCCGCCTCTGTTAGCCTCACAAATGTGAGCCCTTTTGAGCACATTTTTCACTACATTCTCACTCATTTTACGCGGTATTTCATTAATTTTAGCACGAATATTTTGTTTGAGTTGCTTAATCGTTTCTGGTTTCTTTGCATAAACTTTGCTTTTCAGATATCCAAACAAAAAGAAGTCAGGAACTGTCAAATCAGGTCACCGAGGAGGTCAATCAACATCACCATTTCTTCAAATGTTTTGTTGTGGAAAGAGGTCTCGCAATAATTCCATTGTAATCCTGACTGTATACGATGTGGCACCGTCTTGTTGATACCACATGTTAATCAACCCCAAAACATGCAGTTGTGGTGTTAAAATTTTTTCAATCATATCACGATATCGCTCTCCATTGACAGTTACTCCATTCACAGTTTCAGTTTTCAATTTCAAAAAAGTAAGATTCAATGATTACTTCTAACCAAACTGCACACCAGACTGTCACTTTTAACGGGTGCAAAGGTGACTGATGAATAATTTGAGGGTTTTCCTTTGCCCAGAAACGACTATTTTGTTTATTCACATATCCATTCAAATGAAAATGAGCCCCGTCACTCATTATGATGTTTTCATGAAAATCGGGGTTGACATGGGCGAGCTGTAACATCCTGTCGGCGTATGTATGGCGGCGTAAATGGTCTTGAGGAAGAAGCCTTGTGTCAACTGAATCTTAAATGGAAACAAATGCAAACCCTTGTGCAAACTTGTGGCCAAAGTTGTTCTTTATAGACCTAGCTACTGAGCACGGCGTCGAATTGAGGTTGATGGATTGTTTTGAACACTTTCTTGAGCAGCAGTAATGTTTTCAGCCGATCTTGCAATACATTGTGGTCCATACTTGGCCCTATCAGCTACAGACCCTCTTTCTTCGAAATCATTCACTACACGATAAATAGTGCGTCTTGTTGGCACGTTGTTTCTCCCAAAAATTTCACGTAACTTTCTCATCATCACAGTAATCGATGATTGATTTTGATAAAATGTTTTAACGTTTAAAACACGTTGGTTTATCGAATATTTTTCCATAATAAATTTGTCACGTCTCTACTTCACGACTGCCAAATATGAACTGTCAAGACTTATGTTTACCAAAATGGCGGCAAAACAAAGTATACCTTCCCGACGGAAACCCTGTATAAAAATCAATAGGAGATAGCTTCAAGCTATCACGATATCCTTCCAATCATCATGAAACTTTAGTATGTTCACAAGTGATGATTTCTAGAATTAATTACAGGCGTAATTAATCCGAGTAAATTCGATATGTGCGCAACACAAGTTAGATATGCATTTCGGGATGATGAATGAGGGAATTGTATCAGATTGTTATTTACTTAGGAGTAATTAAGACGATTAGTAGGATTTCTCAGTCAGTTCACGAGTCACAACCTACGGCAATGCCATCGAACATCCATCTGGTGGTCGCGAAAGTGAGAAGATGGTTAGCTTTTGTTTCTTACGTTTCTTAGGTCTCCTAAAGGCATGTTTACGCCAGTAAGAAAGTAATCTGCTTTATATCAACGCAGTGGGAATTAACGGGCGCAAAGCGACATTTAGGTGTCGTGACCTAATAAGACGTTTACCTCAGCAAAATTTGTGTTATGAAAACACAGCTAAAAAGAAAAAAATGTTAATGATAAGCGCAAACATTAGAAGGATCATTATTTAAGAATAATATCTGGCATCAGCATTATCCAGACTGGGGCTGGAATAAAGCTGCCATGCAGAAACACATTAATTTGGGTGTGGAATTGTGGTGGAGACTTAGACACCTTGTCCTGGATTTTAGATCTGTGAGTTACCAAACATATACACTGTACTTCAAGATATATCACTTATTTGCAGTATTGGCCAATTAACATTTTCCCCACTAAATTTAGTTTTTCCCCACCTGTTTAGCGGGCAAAAATTGGAGTTGGCTTTAGGTTTTTTTCTGGCTTTTTTTGTGGATTTTGTAGATTTCCGTTTAGGTTTTTTTTCTCTAAAAATGACTACAGTAACATTCAACTCAACGGAAAACGGTATAACTGACCGACCGTGGCGTGATGGTTAGTCCACTCGACTATCGTTCGCATGATCGGAGGTTTAATCCCGCATACAGTCACCTGCCATTGCTTCGGCGGCGGCGGTCACCTCGCTGCGTCTAAAGAACACTTTAAGCACGCTAGTAATAGAGAAACCATGTGAATGCTTCTCAAACTGTAACGTTCGGATTTATCGTTAAACTGTAGGTCTCATTGAATGAGTCTAGGAATAAAATGCTTGTAAGTTTGCTGAATATGAGAAGCTCCCTCATGTCTCATTCATGATATGTATTGTTTTTGGTTATGTGACAACGAACAGTTCTTGAAAAAATGGTTTTATAAATGATGAAAAGAATATTAGATTCCCCCAGTTCTCGAGCCATTGCGCAAGAAGTTAGGTTAGGATTAGAGAAATTTTTGTGAAGTAGAAAAGTAGAAAAGTTATTTTAAAGGATATTGGAAATATTGAAATTATTGTGTAGAAAAATTAACATTTTAATGCGTTTAAACGAACCATAAACGAATTTCGCTATTAAACGAAACAAAATAAAATCTATTAAAAATTTAAAAAGACTGATTCCAGTACCTTAAGAGCAGAGCTAAACCCTTCTATCGACTGAAAATGGGGACTTCTAAGTAGTAATTCGAGTTTTCAAAAGATTATGCTGGTGGTATCAGGTAATAAGGCTGGTTGTTCGATGATATTACCTGAGCTGCGAGATAATGCGTTATCGTGGTGCAAAATCCATGAGTTTTCTTTCCACAAATCTCCCTCAAACGCTGCACAATGCCCAGATAATATTCCTTATTTACCGTCTAACCTACTCACAAGAATTCCAATTGCGCAACATTGCGATAATCCTAGAAAATAGCCACAATTATTTTGACTTCTGATTGACTTTGACGTGTTTTTTTGGTTTCAATTCAGCGATTCGGCACACGAAATTCCATTTGCAATACAAAGTTCGATATAAATTCGATATTTTTATTCAATGTAAAATGAGATGAACTAACAAAATCGAGCACTACAAGTAAACTAAATGGCAGAACGTGATCAAATTTCGCGTCAGTACAGAGGAGAGTTGTGCCAACATGGCTGTTTAAAACGGTGCGACTTAACTATCAATTGGTTGTTTTGAGATTTTCAGTGTTTTTCAAAATATCGCTATTATGAATTTTGAAACCACACCTAGCGCCTTAAGGAAATGAACAATAAGAGCAAACAAAAAAAAAAACATATTTTTGTCTACATAAATTTGTACAGATTTTACATAATTTGGCAAAAGTCGTTCTTTTGGAAAATGACAATAATTACATCTAATTTTCGACAGAGAGTTGGACGTGAATATATGACTAAATAAGGACAACAATAATAAGAAATAAACTCGATTTTTTCCTAATTCTACTTAAGTCGATTTTCCTTGTGGACACAGAAATAATCATTTCCTGGTACTTCTTTGATATAATGATGACATATTAGCTATGAGAATATAACAGCAGACCACTCTATAATATCTTAAAATTATAAAATTCATTTCAACTGTTTGGAAGTTGTCTCAAAATGAATATGAATACAGAATAAAGTAATTTCTTCAAACCTTTATTCTTCAAACGCAAGAGGGCGTTACCAAAACTAGTCCGCCTAACAGAGAAGACACAAAAAAGTCGGCAAAAATGTTCTTTATTTTTCAACATAAACTCCTTTCAACTCAATACTCTTTTTCTGTATTTCTCTATTTCTTTATAGTAAGAACTGTCAAACTCCTTAAAATTGCCATCAACTGCAGACTTCACCTCTACATTGTTGGCATTTTTTCAAATTTCGAAATATAAAATAGTCTGAGAGAGTTAAATCTGACGAATCAGATGCCTGCTGAAGTAATTCAGATTTTGATTCATTAATTTAGGCCATCGCTGTAGTGGGTGTATGCACTGGAGTATTGTCTTTCTACTCCGCCAAATGCAGTCTTTTTTCCACAATTTCATTACCTAAACGCTGCAATAAATTAGCATAATATTCGCCGTTAATGATTTTTTCTTCCTGAGGATAATCAACAAAAATAATCCCATGCGCATCACAAAAAACAAACGCCATGATCTTGCCTGCGGATTTAACCGTCTTCACCTTCTCTGGGCACGATTCTCTCATTCCAGTTCACTGCTTCGACTGTTCCTTTATCTCAGTTGTAAAGTCGTGAAGTGGTGGACCCATGTCCCATCCATTGTTATAGAACGACGCAAAAATGTGGCTTTATTGCGGTGAAACATCGCCAAACATTCTACTGAAACACCTTCATGACGCTGTTTTTGCTTTTTTGAAAGCAAGCGCGGCACCCATATTACGCACAGCTCTCTTATCTTCAAATCTGAAGATAATCAATAAAAATAATCCAATGCGCATTTAATCGGCACATTTAACCATCTGCACCTTCTTTGGACACGATTCTCCCATTCTAGTCTACTGCTCTGACTGTTTCTTTGTCTAAGGTGTGAAGTTGTGAAGTGGTGGACCCATGTCTCATCCATTGTTATAGATCGATGCAAAAATACGGCTTTATTGCGGTGACACATCGCCAAACACTCTGCTGAAACATCTTCACGAAGATGCTTTTTCTCTATTAAAAGCAAGCGCGGCACCCATCTTGCGCATAGCTATGTCATCTTCAAATCTTCGGTCAATGTACGGTGTATAGCACTTTTTGAAACGCCTATCATTTTAGCTAGTTCACGCACCTTCAGCCGATGATCATTTCTTACCATTTTGGATTTTCTTGACTTGGTGTCTGGCGTGGACACTTCAATTAGTCGACTACTATGGTGTTTATTTTGGGAGCTCGTACGGCCTCGATTAAACTTTGCTACTCAATATTTTACAATCGAAGTTGCAGACTGCCTCAGAGTAGAATCTAGTTCAGCTTTAATATTGGTCGGACTGAGATCTTTCAAATTGAAATATTCAACATAAAGGTGACCAATTTTTTCCATATTTACAAATTCACTCGTTCGTTCGTTTAATTTTGATGGCTCAAATAAAAATACTAAACAAAGTGTCGTCTTGAAACTTTAAAGATATGCTTTAAAGGTTGTCACTTTTCACCAAAATAATTTTTTCTCAAACTACACCCATCGATACGTCACGTCGGCTAGTTTTGGCACCCATCTCGTATTTGGTTAGAAGTCGGTTCTACGTGAATACGAACGCTAATGAATACTACCTGCGATTCATGCAAAGAAGTTTTCCTAATTTTGTCCTTTAGTGTTGGTTACTATTCACCAACTTTGCCGAGTTCATCGCGCAATGCCAGCTTTATTTGTCTTTATAAACATTTGTTTATTTCAATAAATGTTCTGAGAAATAGTCTGTGAAAAAAGAATTCTAGTAAAAATTCAAAAGTGTAGTTTACTCAATGATATTGCATAGTTTTTGCCATATTACTAAAGGGTGTCCCAACAAGAACGTAAGATTTAAATATGGCGCCATTCAAAGTGTCATTGTTTGACATTTGAACAATTGTTATTGTTTGCTAGTAGAAGGTACGAGGTTAGTAAAAATGAAGCCCTACACGAATGAACAACGCATTCTCATTGTGAAATTGTTTTACCAAAATGATGAAAGTTTTGCGGCTACAGTTCGCAAATTGCGATCAATTTGAGGTCACAATAATGCTCCAAAAGAGTCAACTGTAAAGAGGTTAATGGATAAATTTGGCAAAACTGGGTCTGTTAGTGATGTAAAGACAACAACGCGCCTTCGACCAGGTCGACCGAAAATATCGCAGCTGTACGTGATGATGTCGCTCAAACTCCATCCACCTCAATTCGACACCGACCTCAGCAAATTGGTGTCTCCAAATCCACTATGCAGCGAATTTTGACGAAAGATTTGCATCTTCATGCATACAAAGTTCAATTGACTCAAGAACTGAAGCTGCCATCAGCTGACCATGGACAGCGAAGGGAGTTCGTTAATTCGGTATTGGAGAGACAACATGAAAATGTTGATTTTGCCGATAAAATCATCTTCAGTGACGAGGCCCATTTCCATCTTGATGGTTTCGTCAATAGGCAGAATTGTCGCATTTGGCAAAGCAAATGCATCCTCAACGTGTCACTGAGTGGTGTGGATTTTGGGCTGTAGGAAGCATTGGATCTTTTTTTATGAAAATGAGGCATGTCAAGCGCAAACAGTCAATGGTGTTCGGTATCGTGAAATGATAACCAGTTTTTTCGTGCCTAGAATTGAAGAAATGAATGTGGAGGGCATGCGGTTTCAACAAGACGGCGCCACATGTCATACAGCCAGAGAAACAATTCTATGGCTGCATCAGTCATTTAAATCCTACGTTCTTGTTGGGACACCCTTTATTATAAATATCCACCAAATAGTAATCATTTTAACTCTATATAGAGTTGAAAGCGCCGTCCTGCAGTTTTTCACAGGAATGTCAACTCACTCTCTATACTACATAGGTGTCAGCTATAAATTGTTTCGTTGTTTCGTTATGAGACCCCAGGTCCCCAAGCCAACTTCCGGCCACATGCCTTAAATGAAGAATGACATATTTATATATTGTTCTTGGCATAGTATTGTGTTTGACCTTATGTTCGAACTCTGACACATAGCATTTGTCAATTTTGGTGCTTGAAACAGTTGCCAAACGGAAAAGAAATTGAGCGATATAAATTTTAGTTAGCCAAGAATAACCGCCTGTCCATTTGTTAAACTATTCTTGTGTTGTGTTTTGTATTACGCTGGTATTTGGCATTTTTGTTCAATTGCCGTTAAATAAATATTTGCTGAATAACCTTAAAATTACAAATGTCCTCCTACTGCCAACAATGCGCAAACTGTAGGACAACATAAGAGAGAATCCTTCGTGTCCAACCTTTATAGTTGAATTGTATTCAGTTTGAACGTTTATATCGGAAAACACTTCAAAATATCAAGGAATGCCATCCTATCAATAGAAGTAGATTTTAGTGGGCAGTTTAGCAATGTGTGGACGATGTGGCCGGCCTTAGGAGTACCAAACTTGTACAATTGAAAATTGCAATGTTTTGTTAATAAACTTGACGTTCTTTGGCATCTCAAAATATCGTTTTAAAATTAAACTGAAATTATGAATATGAAATTAATATAGCGAAAATTTTGTGAAATTTTATACAGTTTTAAACAACCCACAGGTGTTGATAGTATTTTCAGCATAAAATTCATTTTAAAGAAAATCTATTGAATCTACAGAGATTTCAATGGAAAATAAAGGGTGTCTCAACAAGAACGCAAGATTTAAATTTTAAATAAGACACAGATATTAAAAAAAAAATCGTGAAACTTTATTATATCGTAAAGTAGACAGAATGAGGACTGTCTTGCCTTCTTTTTGGGACACCCTATATAATGATTATTAACTAATGAATGACTATTCATAAAGACATATAGTTTTATTTCCAGCTTGAAGTCCTACTAAAATGGACAATATGGACAATGGTAGCATGATAGGGAACAAAAATTGCTAAACTGTTTCTTTTGAAGGGACACGAAAAACTGCAAAAAAAAGTTACTAATTTTTTTTTTCTTTTTGAAAAATTGACCAAAAACATTTTTTATACAAATTTGATTAAAATTTCATATGAAGCGTAATTATGGGTCACTTTTTTCTGATTTTTTGGAGTATTTTTCATAAATTTCCCTTTCAAAATGAAAAATTGCTACACTATAAGAAATTCAAATAATCCGTTTTCAATCAATGTATTTAATCTAATTTGTTTTTATTGTACATATAGAAACTTCTATTTCATATCACATAACTAATTGGTTTTGCAGATGGTAAACCGAAAAACTGACAAAAAAAAAATTACTGAATTTCGTTTTTTGAAAAATCGGCCGAAAACATTGATTTTTTGAGTAATTTTTCATAAATTTCCATTCCAAAATGGAAAATACAGGGTGGCGTACCAATCGCTACACAATACGAACTTCAAATAACCTGTTTTTAATCAATGTATTGCATTTAATTTGTTTTTATTGTACAGAAAACTTTATTTTATTCCACATAATTAATTGGTTTTGAAGACGACAGATCGAAAAACTGACAAAAAAAAAAAATTACTGAATTTTGTTTTTTGAAAAATCGGTCAAAAACATTTTTTATGCAAATTTGATTGAAATTTTATATGAAACGCAATTATGGGTCACTTTTTTCTAATTTTTTTTGATGTATTTTTCATATATTTCCCTTTCAAAAGAAATATACAATGTGGCTCACCAATTGCTACACAATAATAAACTCAAATAATCCGTTTTTAATCAATATATTTAATTTAATTTGTTTTTATTGCATAGGAAACTCTATTTCATTTCACATAACTAATTGGCTTTGCAGATGATAGACCGAAAAACTGAAAAAAATAAAAAATTACAGAATTTTGTTTTTTGAAAAATCGGTCAAAAACATTTTTATACAAATTTGAAATGTATTTATTGGTCTTTGTTTCCTGATTTCTTGAGAATTTTTTCATAAATTTCCATTTAAAAATAAAGAAATACAGGGTGGCGCACCAATTGCTACACAATAAGACATATTCAACAAAAAAAAAAAAAACTGTAGAACCGAATTCTTTACAAAGAATTCAAAACAAAGCCTTGAAAGCTGTGGCAAATCAGCCTTTAACATATTCAAAACTTTCCTGTCTTCAACACATTCAACACTTTCCTGCCTTTAATATATTCAACACTTTCGCTATATAAAAATATATTCCCAAGCATTTTACCTGTGCATGATATTTATCTAATGAAACTCCTTAAGTATGTTTTCAAATGCTTACACAATATATGAAATCATTTTGCTATCAACCAACAAGTGTTCAGTACTAGAAATAGTAGTAGCCTGATGGTAGCAATGTTTAGACTTGAAACTACAAAGCAGAGAATTGATTGTTCGGGTAGTCACGCGTATAATAATTTACCTCAAAATTTAAAAATCGCTAATAATATTTCAATATTCAAAAATTTGTTGAATGATTAAGAAATTCTTATTTAAACTTTTTTGTTTGTACACAAAATTTGAAATAATTTTAAAAATGTTTAATAATTTTTCTGTAACAAATTGTAAAAGATATTGAATTTTATTGCCAACTTGCCTCTATAATGTCTATTTTAGACGCTGGGGCACAACTTGCTAAAACTTATATTAATATATATATATTATCCTATATAAACAAATATATAATATCTTTTTTTTCATCATTCATTTTATTATTGTGTAGAAAATTAATTTTATTTTATATAACTAATTGGTTTTGAGAACGACAGACCGTAAATGATATCCATGCTCATTCACTCATATACGACACCTTATCAGAAAATTATTCATTGTGGGATTGTCTCTATTATTATTTTCATGGTCTGCTTCAATTCAGATAAATTCCTTAATTTCGTTTTGTACAACTCTTGCTTGGCATAACCCCATAAAGCAAAGTCTGGTGCAGTCTGGTCCAGTGACTTGGAATCCAGTGGAGTTTCTGGATATTATTTTTGTTTCGTATTTTTCGTTGGAGCTCGGCCGTAACAGATCTGGATATGTGTGCAGGTACTCCATCTTGCTGGAGCCAAATTCCAAATGCAAATAAATACGTTTCGGCGTAGTTCTGGGTAAAAAAAGGTTTTCAACATCATTAAATAACGATCCCCATTGAAAGTTACTATTACACCACAGCACGATTCGTGCGCCACCCTGTAGGATAGTGGTATCAGCGACTCCAGTGTCATTTTCGAAAAGAATACGACCCAATGACGCCTTCAGACCATAACACGCATCAACCAACCACTTTTTCCACATACAATGCTTTTTGCGCAATCATTTCTGGATACTCCAAGCCCCATATGCGACAATTTTGCTTGTTGACGTAACTATCGAATGAGAGAAGAGCCTCATCGCTGAAGAAAATTTTGTTCGATTGAAAGCCCACGTTTGAGTCATAACTTTTGTTATGTTGTTTTAACTATTTTTACGCGTTTTTCGATTGTAAAATGATTCATATTCGTGAATGGCAAACCTTTCACTAAATAAATAACACTTCAGATGACAGGTATTTAACAGCTGGCAGCCTTGCCACACCGGCAGTTTTGAAACCATTAAACGGATAGCCCTACATAGGGTGATTTTTTAAAATTTAAGTTTTTCACGTTCACAGCACTGGTTGGTAATGGCGTCCAAATGTCAGCTATCAAAGTAAAAAGTGTACAGTATACTCTGCCATTTCATCAAGGAAAGACATGAGCAGCGATTGAAAATCGTTGATATTTATTATCAAAATTCGTGCTCTGTAACAAATGTGCATCGTTTGATACAACCATTTTATGGTCGTCATAACCGACCTGCTAAATCAACAATTCGTGCTGATATCTCCAAATTCCGCACCAAATTTACTTTGTTGGACATAAAACCATCGACTAGCATGCGTAGAGTGAGTACCGAAGAAAATATTGCAGCCGTAGCGACCAGTGTTAATGACGATCATGAAATGTCAATTCGTTGCCGTTCTCAGCGATTGGGCACGTGTTACTCAATCACAAGGAACACTTTACAGTCGATTTGGGTTCGAAAGCCTATAAAATTTAACTCACGCAAGAATTGAAGCCGGATGACCTACCACAACATCTACTTTTTGGTGAATGGGCCTTATAAAAGTTCAATGAAAATCCGCTGTTTTATCGAAACATTGTGTTCATTTCTTGCTGAACGAATACGTACACAAGCAAAACTGTCGCATCTGGAGTAATGAACAGCCACATGCCATACATGAATTACCGATGCATCCCGAAAAAACGACAGTCTGCTGTGGTTTATGGCCTGGTGGCATCATCGGTTCATTTTTCTTCAAAGACGACCGTGGAAGAAACGTTACCGTCAACGGCGAACGATATCGAGCCATGATACGCGACTTCTTTTTTGCCCCAATAGGCTGAGTTGAACTTGGTTGACATGTGGTTTCATCAGGACGGTGCAACATGCCACACTGCTCGTGAAACAATGGATATGTTGGGGAATGAATTTGGTGAGCAGCTTATCTCTCGATTGGACCCCCAAAGTCTTGCGATTTAGCGCCTCTTGATTATTTCTTGTGGGGTTATGCCAAGTCGTTAGTCTATGTGGACAAGCCGAACACTATTGAAGCCTTGCAGAATAGCATAACACGCGTTATTCGTGGAATACAGAAGGCCGAAATGCTCGAAAAAGTGACGAAAAATTGGATCTTCCAAAGGGACATTTTCAGACGGAGCCGCGGACAACATTTACATGAAATTATCTTTAAAAATTAAATGGCAAAGATCAATTTATCGATTCCAATAAAAGAATGTTAATATATGATGCAAATTTGAGTGTTATATTCGATTGTTAAGAAGAAACTACGATTATAAAATCACTCTTTATATACCACTGATTAGAATGGCAGGCCAAAGCATCGATTCAGTCACAAAATAATCTGAAGATGGACTTGTCTGATACGCTTCATCTTTGTGGCTGATTATTGAATTGAAATCATAGAATCATATATATATCTCACTATATATATCATATATAAATAGTTCTCTCGTCCCTATTGGAAATTTACTGGGACAGTCGATGAGTCCCTGTCAATGCACCAAACACACAACAAAACCTTCCGCTAATTTTGATCCGACTTGGCGATTTCCATTATTCTATTAATATTTTTGACAATTGGTCTTCGAGAGCATAGTGCATCAACATTAAAATTGCAGGAATACAGTCAACGAAACTAAAATTGTGCATAATCTTTATATATATAATTCTACTGTACGGGCGTTGTCAGTGAACTCCTCCTAAACGGCTGGACCGCTTTGCATAAATTTTTGTATATGCGTCTGGGTGGTGCCCGGGATGGTTTAGATTTACAATTCGGTCCAATTGGACAAAGGGGCGTGGTACCTCCCATACAAGCAAAAAATTAAAAATCAATTATTTCTGCTCCTCCTTACGGTATTTGAACAAAATTTGGTGCGTAGGTTTGGTGTACATATCTTAAGTGCTGCTGCAAATATGGGCGGGATTGGACAATGGGGAGTGGTACCTCCTATACAAACCACAAATTAAAAAGCAATTATTTCTGCTCCTGCTAATGAAACATTTCCAATAAAAATAAAATTTGAAGGCAAAGCAACGTTTGCCGGGTCGGCTAGTTAACTATTAAAGTATTAGGAATATAAGCACTATTCACACTTTTAGCCACCTGGCTTGCGTTTATGCTTTTATCATAGAAAATCTGTAAAATATGCTGTATTTTTTCTTTGCTGGTATCCATTTTTAACGCGTGTTCAAACAACACTGAGTCAAGCAATCACAAAACTGTCTGAGTAGTTCTTGAGTACAAAATCTTGTCTTTCTAACGCCATCTATCGTAACTATATTGAACTTATGCGATACGACACAGAGATATTATTGTTACAGTGGCAAATCTTAATGTTTGATATCGTATTTTGGAATTGATAACATGAGAACATTTCCTTCACTCCTTTAGGTATCCCGTTAACAAATGAAACTTGCTATTTTAAAGTAAATGAATCAATTCGTTATTTCATTCTATTTGTCTGAGGTAAAGTCCTATTGTCGAAGTTATGAGAATATTAACTATTAGCTTAATTCTACCTTTTATTCTATCTTATATAAGATATTTCTTTAGTAACATCATTTCTAGCTACACTTTCCCAGGATTGTGGGAACATTCTAAGATTATTACTATACAAAAATCAAGTAATCACATTTGATATTTTGTGCTTTTTATCAAAAGTACTGTTACGAGTATATAAATAAATGAATACGCGCATAAGCAGTGTTGCCAATTTAGCTTTTTCTTAACCTGTTTAACGGGGTAAATTTGAATTTGGCTTTAAGTATTTTTTCTGAATTTTTTCATAAATTTTTTTAGATTTTAATTCAAAGAAATTACTACTTCCAGGAATTATAATTTAATAAATTTAAACATTAAACGGTGAAAAAATTGAAATTGTGGCAGATAAAAAATTTTGTCATAATTTGAAAATGAAGCTAAGTTGGTCGAGTTATGTCAGCTCAGTTGTTGGTCAAACTTATTCAAAATTTGATCAATTCAAGCCCGTACCGCATTTTGAATACGATAATACAAATAATACTGATTTAGTTTTTGGCTTGTTTACAGGCTTGGTCTGACAAGACGTAATCATAACGATAGTAACTTTCATTAGACCTCCTATATAAATGCACAATAAAGTTGAATTAAAATCAAAACTGTGGTGTCGAGAACCGGCTGTACTAGGTTTGTTCGACTAATTAAAGCACTGACAAAGCATATCGCCCATTTTAAATTAAGGTCATCCTTGGAAGAAATTATGAGCTGTACAGTATTCATAATAATATCACAGAGGAGAGAGAGAGAGAGAGAGCGAGAGAGACAGAAAGAGCGAGAGTGAGAGAGAGAGCGAGAGACAGAGATAGAGAGAGAGCGAGAGAGAGACAGAGAGACATAAAAAATGGAATCGGAAAGTGATTCTAAGTCGATCCGTACAAATTTTGTTAGGTCTATCATACATATTTTTGATTGATACACTTAACAATCCATGTTTTGATATAAAAAAGAACAAATTCACTACAATCTAATCAATGAGACAGGCAAGAGCTTCTCACATTCAGTGAGCTTACGAACTTTCTATTTTTAAGTCTCTCTAAAAGAAACCTAAAACTGAATGACAATTTCAAACGTTACAATTTGAGAAGTATTGGCAAGACTTGTCGATTACTCAACTGCATGAAGAATTCACAAGACACATCCAGGTGACCGCTGCTTAAATAATAATACATGGCTGCATCAGGGATTAAACTCACGATCATGCGAACGATAGTCTCGAGTACTAACCATCGCGCCAATGACCTGTTACAAATATGAAACTCTACTCTACACAGAGCGACGCACAAATGCATGCTACTGTCAGCTGTCAATGGGGACCGTTATTTAAAGATGTTAAATATGTTTTTTTACCCAGAACTGCACCGACAACGTATCCGTTTCTGCAGCATTAGGCTCCAGCAAGATGGAGCAACTGCACACATAGCTAGACCGGTTATAGCGAAGCTCCCAACGAAAATTCCCAAACAAGTTAATATCCAGAAACTCCCGTTTCCTAAGGTCACCTGACCTGGCTGCACCAGACTTTTCTTATGAAGTTTTATCAAGCAAGAGGCGTACAAAACGAAACCAAGGAATTTGACTGCATGGAAGCAGTCCATTAAAAAAGTAATTGAGGCAATTCCAATTCCAATAATTTTCTGATCAGGTGTCTTTTACCTTCAAAACCAATTAACTATATAAAATAAAATTAAATTAAATTTTCTATACAATAAAAAAAAAAAAATAAATGAAATACTTTGTAAAAAAGAAATTATTTGAATTTCCTATTGTAGTGCAATTGGTGCGCCACCCATTTTTACGGCTTATTCAGGACATTGTTTTGGATGCAAATTAACTGTATTTTGCGTAATTATTACAATTTGACTGATTGCTTGCCAATCCTGTTAGAAATGGATCGTGATTATTCCTTTTTTCTTATAGAACCACACATATAGATAGCTTTAGAATGGTTTTACCAATTTATTAAGCTCATGCAAATGCATCAACTGACGCTATTATGATTGATTGAAATACTTTCGGATTATTTTTAGGTGGCAACTGGAATAGACATCTCTAACTATTATATGCCGCCCGTATAAAATAATTCTAAGTGCTTCGATCTTCTGTACTTCTCCCCGCAATTCGTCACACCAAGTTCCTCTGTTGGTCCTTCGAACAGAGTTTTGGTCGCCCTCTTCCGTGCCCTCCATCGAGTTGGTTGTCGAAAACCTTCCATGCCGGAGCATTTGGGTCCATCCGCACAACATGACCTAGCTAACACAATCGCTGTATATTAATGCGTTTGACCACGTCGATGTCGGCATATAGCTCATCCGTTAACGATGATGGGCCCATATATTTTCCAGAGTATTTCCTCTCGCAAACTGCCAGTACTGATTCATCCGCTTGCGTCATAACCCAGGATTCTGCGCCACATAACAAGAAGAACCAACGTTTAGTACAATCGGATTTTTGTTTGTCGAGAGAGGGCTTTATCATTGAATCGCTTGCTTAGCCTTTAGTAACATCTGTTAGCAAGCAATACTCTCCTCTTTATCTCCATGCTGACATCATTCGTTTTGTTTACAGCGAAACCGAGTAAGATGAATTCTCCACCACTTCAAAATTATTGTTGTGAACGTTCACACAGCGTTCCAAACAAGTAAACTCTTTGTTCGTTGAAGCCAATAACTTTGTTTTGTCCTCGTTCACCACCAGACCTATTTTCACTGCTTCCTTCTCGATGCTTGAGAAGGCTGCAGTAACATCTCGCAGTTTTCTGCCAATAATGTCTATGTCATCTGCATATGTGAGCAACATATGGCTTTTATTAAAGATAGTACCAGACGTGTTAACTGCAGCTTTCCTTATAATCTGTATGTTGAAGAGGTCGCACGATAGACTGTCGCTCTACCTAAATCCCGGTTTGGTGTAAAAAGGCTCGCTAAGATCTTTGCTTATCTTTATTGACGACTTCGTGTCAGTCAGCGTCATCCTACAAAGACGTATAAGCTTCTTAAGAATTCCAAACTCGGTCATGGTCTCATACAATTTTAGCTGTATTGGGCTATCGAAGGCAGCTTTATAATCGATGAAAAGATGATACGTGTCGATCTGCTTTTCTTGGGTCTTCTCCAGAATTTGTCGTAGTTTGAATATCTGGTCAGTTGTTGATTTATTAGGTCTAAAGCCACACTGATAAGGTCCAGTCGGGTCAGTTAGAATCGACTCAAGTCTGTCACATATTACACTCGACAGGACCTTACAAGCAATGGGTAAAAGACTGATACTGCGATAGTTTTTACAAACACTTGGATCGCCTTTTTTAAACACAGCACACGGTACACTCAAACTTCAATCATTGGGCATGTTTTCCTCGAGTCAAATAGTATTTAGGAGCTGATGCAGGTTGATGCAGTACACTCAAATTCCAATCATCGGGCATGTTTTCCTCGAGCCAAATCGTATTTAGGAGCTGACGTAGACTGTTTATCAGCTCATTGCCATCAGTTTTAAACAGCTTTGCTGGCAGGCTATCAGCGACCTCAGCCTTGTTGTTCTTAAGTCTCAATACTGCTGTTCTGATCTCTATTTGGCTCGGAGCTGGGAAATTTATGAAATCGTCGATAATTGGGGTGATTTCCTTACTCGTGCTGCCATCCGGAACTAAGAGCTTATAAAAATGCTCTCTCTTATAAATGAATTTATGCTTGGATCTGGCCAATACATGTCTGTGGGATTAGAACGTTTTGTCTTTCATTAGGTACAGCAGTGAAGGGTGTTGTATAAACGGCCAAGATCGGTGTTATATAAACCTCTCGTCTGCTACAAGTCGGCTAACTAAAGCGCTAGTCTGTCTACTTATTCATTCACTTTTTCTACTCTGCAAACGCCACGTACGATGGTATCAAGTATTGCCTTTAGGTTTTTATTGTCATCTTTCAACCGAGTCCACCGATATAGCACTTTATTGGGAAAAAATGCATTTAATGTGGAAATGATTTACAGCATTTGTTTGTTCTTCCTCTTTTAATTTTGCACAAAAGATTGCAGAATATTTTAGCGTAATTATTGGATTTCTTCACAAGAGTTTTTTTAACAATTAGCATTATTTGTTCCCTGGCTTTTGGCAATACTGAATCTAACCGCAGTAATGATAAATAAAATCCTATAAAAAAAAACTGACTGATTACTGGCATCTGCGATCGACAGTCACAGTGTTTCAATGCAAGTGCAAGTAATCAGTTCTGTTCGCGACGCTAAAGATATATGAGTTGAAATTAACACAGATGTATTTGAAATTAGTCGTACTTTTAGCCGGAATTTGGAGCATCAAAATAGCAGTTGCTGAACTTGATCTTAATAATCCAATTGCCAGAGAAATTGTCGTACGTAGCAAAGGGGCGGACATAAAAGCATGGATGGACCTCTCGGAGGATCCGTGTAGAGATTTCTACAACTATGCATGCAGTGGATGGCATCGCATAAATTCCGCGAGTTTGGCCAACGTCTATACAACCGATCAGTTTCAGGAAATGAGTAAAGGACTTCAAAGGAAAATACTTAAACTATTGACACATAATAGAACCGGAGATTTGATTGAAGATAAAGTGAGAGATTTCTATGACTCATGCCGACATGTTAAAAATAATCGTGATGACTATAAAATAGCTTTACAAGCGATATACAAAGAATATGGTCAGTTTTCGTTTCGGAAAGAGGAAAATGATGAAGCATCATACCAAGTGGACAATAACTGGTGGTGGACAACTGTGGCAAAAATTTACAGAACATATGGAAAATCCATTATTTTCTCTTTGGTTGCAGAGGCGGATGTGAAAAACAAAACTCAGACAATGTTATATTTAAGTCCTCCGGAATTCTTTTTGATCCAAGCAGAATTAGGAAAGAAAATACCGAAATTTTTAACACAATATTTGGATGTGCCAAATGCGATAGCTCATCAAGTAGCTAAAGATTTGAATGACTTTGAATTGCTTCTTATGCAAGGAGCCACGGACATAAGATCGGGTTTAACAATGGATGAGATGTTAACACTCTACAACACCTCTGATTTGATAGAGAAATACAAAGCCAGTCTAGATCTCGACTTGTACTTGCAATTGGCCCTCAACTCAACGCAGTTGCCAAAACAAATCTATGTCTATGATGAACCCTACTTGGCGCATTTACCTGCAGTCATGAACATCACCAAACCACAGACGGTGAATGACTACATTTTGTGGTTGCTGTTAGAGGGCTATATAGTCGATGCTCAAGACAAGAGCTGGAACGAGTGGTGTTCGGAAAAGTCTAAGAAATATTTTGGTAAATTTATAGACTACGCCATATATAAACAATATCGTTCGGAGGCATTTGAAAATGAAATTTTCAAAATCTGGCATGAAATAAAATCTGCATTTCGTGACAACTTGAGAGGCAATAAATACCAATGGCTCTCACCTGAGGTCAGAGATCATGCGATCAGGAAATTGGAACATATGCGTTTAAGCATTAATTCATATAGCAAAGAAAATTTCGAAAAATTCTTCGGCAACTTGAGTATACAGCCAAACGCTTATGTCAAAAATATCCAAAATATTCTAAAACAAATGGAACATTTAAAGAGCGATAAGTTACAGCGTAAATCCGAGGATATGGACGAAACCCAAGTGCTCTCTTTTACACCTGTTTACAATACCTTTGAGAATGAAATTAAGATCCCGGTGGCTTTGTTGCAACCATTTCGAGTGTGGCATCCTCTGTACCCCAATGCCACTAAATATGCCACCTTAGGTTTCCTCTTGGCTCACGAAATGATTCATGGCTTTGACGATGAAGGACGCCAATACGATGCTGACGGCCATACTCTCAACTGGTGGGATGAGGCGTCTGTGGATGAATTTAATGCCAGACGTCGCTGTTTCCAAGATCAATATCACAACTACACATATTATGGGAAAGTCTTGCCCTCCAGCGTTACTCAGTCTGAAAATATAGCCGATAATGCTGGTGTGCAATTGGCCTACCAGGCTTATGCTCGATGGCTGCAGACTGCCGAGGCCGAAGGCCATAAAGACATCACCACCGGTGAATCTTTTAAGAATTTATCCTTTAAAAATTGGGAAATATTTTTCGTAAGCTTTGCTCAATTGTGGTGTGATGATGTCCATAAGGATTATACAACGCTGGCACTGTTGCGTGATGTACATGCCCCAGCCATGTTTAGGGTCATTGGAACTTTATCGAATTTTGACAAATTTTCGACAACTTTCAAATGCCGTCCAGGTAGTGTTATGAATCCAATCAAGAAATGTGCAATATATTAAAGGAAGATAAGTAGTTATACTTTACTGGAATAAACGTAAACAATTCAATATCTTAGGAGGGAACTGTGTATTATTTATGTTTTTCAAGTTAGTCAGTCAACCGTAGCTGTAACCAGCTGAGAGTAGTTGTTTTTCGTTGAATATTTGTGTGCTCGTTTGCTTGAATAACATTTGGCAATACGACTTTTCATCACGAATTGCTCCAACTTATGATCTGCTTATGGTGCACAAATCAAACGAGTAAAAGATTTCAAAAAAAAAAAAAAAAAACAAAAACAAAAAATTAATTTTTGAAAAATTTTTCTCCAATTCAATTGTGATACTTTATTTGTTAAATATAACCGGTACTAATATTTGCCAATACGACTTTTCATTACGAAATGCCCCAACTTATGATCTGCTTATGGTGCGCAAATCAAATGAATTGAAAGATTTCAAAACGAACAAAAAAAAAAAATAATTTTGAAAAAATTTTCAATTCAATTTCAATTTTATTGTGATCTTTTTATTTTCTAAGTATAATCGGTAATAATATTTGCTACTAAGACTGTTCATTACGAAATACACCAACTTATGATCTGCTTATGGTGCGAAAATCAAATGAATTGAAAGATTTCAAAACGAACAACAAAAAAATAAATTTTTGTGAATTTTTTTCCAATTCTATTGTCGTCTTTTTATTTTCTAAGTGTGTCCCAACAAGAACGCAAGACAGTCAATGGTGTTCGGTATCGTAAAATGATAACCAGTCTTCTCTTGCCTAGAATTGAAGAAATGAATGTGGAGGGCCTGTGGTTTCAACAAGATGGCGCCACATGTCATACAACCACAGAAACAATTCAATTGTTCCATCAGTCATTTTCCAATCGTTTTATTTCGCGTTTTGGAGACCAGAATTGGCCGCCTAGATCGTGCGATTTAACACCATTAGACTTTATTCTTTGGGGTTTTTTGAAGTCGTTGGTTTACGCGAATAAGTCGACGACGACTCAAATCTTAAAAGAGGAAATTGGACGCTGCATTAATGAAATACCGCAGGATTTATGCAAAACGGAAACGGATTGAAAATTTCATTAAAAGATCGCGTGTGTGCCAGCAAAGCCGCGGCGGCCATCTGCTCGATGTGTTGTTCCATACATAACCTCATTCTGTGTACTTTGCGATATAATAAAGTTTCACGATCTTTTTTTTAAATATCTGTGTTTTATTTAAAATCTAAATCTTGCGTTCTTGTTGAGACACCATTTATAATCGGTAATTGTTGAGAATTTTACTAAAAAATAAACAAAACTTTTACAAAATTGAAAAAAAAAACAATAAAATAAAATAAAATAAAATAAAATAAAATAAACTGCCTTTAATTACACAAAAATGTATTTCCATTCTTTTTCAAAGCTCCACGAATAATAAAATTAAATTAAACGAAAATTGTTTGAATATCTTAATGGATGTATGCGATACTATCAAAAAAATTAAACTACTGTGCATGAAAGTCGGTTAGTGAATAATCAAGTTTTAGACATTTTACTAAGTTTTATAAAAACTGAATTTTGAATTTTTTTTGTTTTTTTTTTTTTTTTGTTCTTTAAATACTTGTTAGCATCATTTCCAAGTATGAATTTTCATTTAACATCAAGGAAATATTAATTGAAATTGAGAATCCTTACTTATTTTGAAGAAATTGAAAATAGGAATATACTGTTTGTATTCAGAAAATATCAATTGAATATCAAATCTTCTAATTTATGTCAAATATATTTTATTATAATAATAGTATTAGCGTTATTAAATATTATTAATAAAAAGAAAGTCTGACAATAAGAATTTCCACTTCCATATTGAGAGAAGGCCAATTAAAAATAAGAATTTCCATTGATTGAAAATTAAAATTTCCAGTTTATACTGGTGTAAAAGTCAATTGAGAAAGCAGTAATTCCAATTAGAGACTGGTCTTTATCATCTGTTGAAAAGTGTAGTCAAATTGGAGTTATGGTATAGTCAGGGTTAGAAGAGCCCTAAAATGCTGCAATGTTCGGATGCCAAATTTAAACGAATTGCTTCAAATGACGGCTTAATAAAGGTGGTTGATTAAGATGCATTTTATTGTTAATACTGTACATATATTTGATATAAGACGACATATATGACATTGAAGCCTTTATTTAGCATAGTTATAATGGCCCAATTTAGACCAAATATACGCCGGTCTTTTCTACAACTTATTGCCATTTGGATTCCATTATGACTCTTCTCCATTGGCAACAACTGGGACAGTCGATTTTCACAAGTTACTCTTGAGGCGAATTGTCACCATCAAAATCATTCGTCATAGACAGGAAAATAAGATAATCATTTGGTGCTAAGTCCGGACTAAAAGGTGACGGATAAACGTTGTCTTGTTG
Source organism: Philornis downsi (assembly GCA_019455685.1). NCBI lineage: Eukaryota > Metazoa > Arthropoda > Insecta > Diptera > Muscidae > Philornis > Philornis downsi. Next base: position 283,039 of record JAHXMU010000087.1, on the reverse strand, counting down.
GAACACAATTCCTCCCCTATTGGTCAAAGCTGGCCGCTTCTGGGTGATTGATTGTCTCTTTCATACGGACAAATTGTTGACATGTAAATTAGGAGTTTGGCCGTAAAGCTCATAGTAGATGATCCCTTTCCGTTTTCGCCAAATACACAGTAAAGACTTTCTGATCGTCAATCTTAGCGTGGCCTCGGTCTGCGTCACCTCACCGCTATTCGACCAAGATCTGTAACACAATCACCTGTAACACAATTAGGTCGATTTTTTTCGATCGATTTTCAATAGTAAGAAAGGCTCGAATGAAAATACAAATTTTATTTGTATTTGACAAAACGTCAATTACAAGTAAGTACGGCCAGTTTATATCGGAAGAGATTGATAAGAGTCTCCACTTAATATAGAGAACAGAGAAGTTGAGTCAGGAATTTCCAATTATTATTGAGAAAACTTCAATTTCAAATAAGGATTTCTATTAATTATTTAGAAAACATCAACTAATATAGAAAATTTACGGTTTATATCGAGAAAATATCAATTAAAAGAATTTTCAATTGTTATTGAGAAAAAATCAATTGCAAATGAAAATTTCTATTAATTATTCCTGCCAGTATTGAGAATTTATTTAGAAAATAAACACTTGCAAACAAGGATTTTTAGTTTATAATGATAAAAAACAAACGTCTGGAAATAAGAATTTTCTATCAATATAGAGAATAGAGTAATTAAAAATGAACATTTTTATTTATTAATGAGGAAACATCCATTACAAATGCCGATTTCCAGCTTATATCGGTCAAGAAGTCAATTTGAAAAGAAGATTTTCCAATTGATGTTGAGAAAAAATCGAATGAAAATGAGAATATTGATTTTTTTATGACAAAACATCAGTTGCAAATAAGAACGGTCAGTTTATATTGGAAAAGATCGATAAGAGCTTTCACTTGATATTGAGAACATACAAGCTGGGTCAGGAACTTCCATTTATTATTGAGAAAACTTCAATTGCAAACAACAATTTTCATTAATTTTTCTAAAAACATCAATTAATATAGAAATTTTACGGTTTACGTCAGGAAAATGCCAACATTTCAGTTAAAAAACTTTTCAATTATTATTGAGAAAAAGTCAATCGCAAATGAGAACTTCCATTAAGTATTCCTACTTGTATTGAGAAATTGTATTGAAAATGGTCAATTGCGAACTAGAATTTATAGTTTATAATGACAGTAAAACGTCTGAAAATAAAAATTTTCTTTCAATATTTAGAATAGAACAATCGAAAATAAAAATTTTCATTTTTGATTGAGGGAACATCGACTACAAATGCTGATCTCCAGTTTATATTGTTCAAAAAGTCAATTTGAAAAGAAGATTTTCCAACTAATATTAAGAAAAAATCGAACGAAAATGAGAATTTTAATTTGTTTGTGACAAGACATCAATTACAAATAAGAACGGCCAATTGATATTAGAAAAAATCGATAAGAGCTTCCATTTAATATTGAGAGCAGACAAGTTGAGTCAGGAACTTCCATTCATTATAGAGAAAACATCAATCTCAAATGAGAATTTCCGCAAATTATTCAGAAAACAACAATTAATACAGAAAATTTACGGTTTATACCGACAAAATGTCAATTACAAATTTCAATTAACAAATTTTTCAATTATTATTATTGAGCAAAAATCAATCGTAAACGAAAATTTCCATTAATTGTTCTTGCTCGTATTTATAATTTATTTAGGAAGTGATCACTTGCAAATTGGAATTTTCAGTTTATAATGATAAAAAAAAAACGTCTGAAAATACAAATTTTCTTTCAATATTGAGATTAGAATAATTTAAAAATGAGAATTTCCATTTATAAGTGAAGAAACATCAATTGCAAATGCTGATTTCCAGTTTGTATTGGTCGAAAAGTCAAATTGAAAAGAATATTTTACAATAAATGTTAAGAAAACGACAAATGAAAATGAGAATTTCAAGTTGTTCTTAACAAAACATTAATTGCAAACAGAACTTTCAGTTTTTATCGAAAAATATCGATAAGAGCTTAAATTTAATATTGAAAACAGACAAGTTGAGTTAGAAATCTCCATTTATGAAAATTTCTAATAATTATTCAGAAAACATCAATTGATATTGAGAATATAAGGTTTATATAGAGAAAAATACAACTTAAAAAATGAGAATTTCCATTTAATAATGAGAAAAAAATCAATAGAAAATTAAAAAAACCAATTGAAATTGCGAACTTGTTTTTAAAATTGAGAAATGAAAAATTATCAGTAACATTATATCAATCAATCAATATCAATCTTCAGTTTGATATTGGCAAAGGCAAAAATGAATTTGAGAATTTCTTATTTTACATTCATTTCATTTTACGAGTATAATAAAAGTTTTAACAAGTTTGATTTTCAAGCATGAATAGTAGTAATGGAAAATTTTCATTTAATGTTAAATAAGTGGATAGGCGTAAAGTTGGACAGACATTATAAGATATGGCCGCGTCGAAGCTTTCATATCCACCACCATGGATTCCGTTCTACAGTGGCAAAATATCTCTGAGGACACAGTTTCTCCCAGATATCATTTAGAACATTTTGGCCACTGCTTGCTTTCAGATACGTTTTCAATGTTTCCTTTTCCCATAATTTGTATAAAAAATAATATGTAAAACGTATAAAATATATCCACAAAACTTCGGACTTTATTACCACTTTCAACACAGATTCTCTAGAGTTTGTTGAAGTTTAACTGGAAGTGGTATTTGAGGTTATATTGAAATAGAGGAGGGAACTAATGAAAATCCTCAAAAGGATATCTTTCAAGGAGTGAATAGGAATAATGGAGTTGAATCAATTTTATTGCAAATTAAATGAAAAAAGTGATAAAACTTTGCTATAAAATGTTCACTATTCAATTATTATTGTGGATTATAAAAGATATAAACAGATGAAATTTAAGAGTTTCGAAATAAAACTGAACAAGCAAACAAGTTATAACCAATCACTGAAGATATTGATTTTAGGAGAGTTACTGAAAGCGTTTAACTCACAAATGTTTTGACGGTGATTTCATTTTTAGTGTGTGATCACATAAATTTACTGGGTAGCGCAACAATTATGCTGCAATTAAAAATTCAAATAACTTTCTTTTTTATAAAAATGTATTTCATTTATCTTTTTTATTGTATAGAATATTTAATTTTAGTTAATACAACCAATTGGTTTTGAAGATGATAGACCGTAAATGACCTCCATGTTCATTCACGCATATGCGACACCTGTCCAGAAGATTATTCATTTGCGGCCTGAAGTCGGTATCGCCTTAATTAGTCAAATTTCTTGGTTTCATTTTAAACATCTCTTGCTTGACAAAGCACTATAATAAAAAGTCTTGTGCAGTCAGGTCAGCTGACTTTGGGGCACAGCGGAAAATGGAGTTTCTGTATATTAATTTGTTTTCGTTGGGCTCCTTTTGCTATGCGTGCAGTGGTCCATCTTGCTGAAACCAAATGCTATTGAAACGGATACGTTTTCTACACACTTTTGGGTAAAATAACTCCTTCAACATCTTCAAACAACGGTCCCCATTGACAGTTGGCAGAAGCATTATTTATGCGCCACTCTGTGTTTTCACAATCTACCCTAAAATTATACCCCAATTCACAACCTTCTAAAAACCAGTATAATTGATGTTAACGATAAACTTTATGCAAGTCGTTTGCGCTACAGATTTTATCTCTACTTTACCAATGCTGTTCATAAGTTAAGTAACTTTTCGAATAACATCAATTAAATATTGAGAACATTTTCCAAACCTCCAAAACTTTCGTTAAGTAAAGTTCTATGGCGATATGTAGTTGCCGCAAACCTTATAAATATTTCAAAACATCAGTGAACGAGTCATTTCATGGAACAAATTACAGAATCAAACAAACTACATGCCGAAATACATCTCAGAGAATGTGTAGTTAAGCGTAATTACTTGTAAATGTCAGAGATCGAAGCACAATCAGCATATTTGTTTTGGCAAAACATGGAGTGTTTATAGTGAAACGAAATCGTTTAAAAACTAACTAATTGAATTACATTTGAAAACTGCGCAACGGTAGCTGTTATCGTAGTGAATAACATTTGATTATAGAAATTGAAGTTTACCAATACTATGCTGATCAAATTATAACAGAAAACCCAAAGATCCTGGATAGGTGGAACGAGCACTTTGAAGGAGTGTATAGTGCGCTAGTAATTGTGGAAGAAAAGGGAGAAGACAGTCTCACAGTGTTAAGTGATGAAAGTGACGCTGATCCTACGACTGACGAAATGATAGAAATACAGAGTAATCCATTTAGTGGTTTTTGGCAAGGCTGTCAGCCGTTAAAAACCTGCCATCTGAAGTGTTATTTATTTAGCGGAAGGTTTGCCATTTACGAATATGAATTGTTTATCAATCGAAGAAACCGTAAAAATAGTTAAAAATTATTACAAAAGTGATGTAACAAACGTGGGCTTTCAATCGAACAAAATTTTCTTCAGCGATGAGGCTCTTTTCTCACTCGGTGGTTGTATCAACAAGGAAAATTGTCGCATATGGTGCTCGAAGAACCCAGAAGTGATTGTGGAAACGCCTTTACATCCAGAAAAAGGCAGCTGCTTGGGCGCATTACGGTCTGGAGGTGTCATTTTGCTGTATTTTTTCGAAAAATGATGCTGGAGGAAATTCAAAAGAATATTTTTACGAATATACGAATAGCAGCAAAGGAGGTAAGTAAGGGTAGTGGTAAATCAATCAAAAACCAAGTATATGATATGAATGCGCTCCCAAAGCTAGCCGACCTGACGTACAGATGGTGCCAGTAGTTAAAAAAATAAAATTATTTTTATGAAAAGTGGCAAGCTTATAAAACATATGGTTTTAGTCTCAGGCGCCACATTATTTAGTATTTTTATTTGAGCCATCAAAAGTAAACGTTCTCAGTGAATTTCTGAACATGGGAAAAATTGGTCACCGTTATATAATTCAATATTTTCATTTGAAAGGTCTTAGTCTAACCAATATTAAAGTCAAACTAGACTCTACTTTGAAAACGTCCGCTCCTTCGTTTACGACTAAAATAATTAGTAGCAGAGTTTAAACGTGGCCGTACGAGCTGCCAAGACAAACACCGTAGTGGCCAACCAATTTAGGTGTCCACGTCAGACACGATTAGGGAAATTCATAAAATGGTGTTGGATGATCGTCGACTGAAGGCGCGTGAGCTACCTAAAAAATTAGGTATTTCAAAAAGTGCTATACATCATATATTGACCGAATGTTTAAAGATGAGAAAGCTGTGCGCAAGATGGCTGCCGCGTTTGCTTTCCATGTTTCAGTAGAGTATTAAGCGACGTTCCATCGCAATACATGGCTCCTCCACTTCACACCTAAGACAAAGGAACAGTCAAGGCTCGTATTTTGACAAATACCGAAGTAACTGTCCCTCCAGCCAGCTGTGTCAATATAATGAAGTTTGCATAATTTTGAATTATATTATATTAGCTATAATAAATAATTGCTAATAGAAAAACGATCTTGAACCGAATTAAGAACCCAAAATCACATTAAATTGAAGATCGACAGTAAATTCAAAAATTTGCTTACAATTTTTAATATAAATGTTGTTTTGTTCTCTACTGAGGTTTTGTTTTACAATTTCCTCATCACTGGTTATGGAAAAGAAAGGAAAGGAAAGGAAAGGAAAGGAAAGGAAAGGAAAGGAAAGGA
>JAHXMU010000087.1:252870-277262 GCA_019455685.1 Philornis downsi | reverse complement strand
AGGAAAGGAAAGGAAAGGAAAGGAAAGGAAAGGAAAGGAAAGGAAAGACAAAATCTAAACCAAAGTGTTTATAGTAATAACAAAATTGAACGAGTCTCCCACTGTGTGTTGTTGTAAAGCCAGCGAGTAGAAGAAATCAAACGGGAGCGTACTGGGTGGTAGTGTTAGCATAACAAATTAATGTGTCCCAGTGTTTATAAGTGTTTCCTAACATTCAAACGCAAATGTATTTCGTGTAATGTCGATGATATTGCAAGGATATATCAGGATAAACACAAAATGCTTAAATTTCGTCCGCACCCATAATTATACCCAGAAAAAAATCATATTTAAAATTGTGTAAAATTCTATTCTGGCAATTTTAAATGTTCAGAAACATGACATGAGAAACATGAGAGAATGGTTTTCTCCTGTATATGCATATAAACTCTTTGATTGAGGTTTCTATTTCAGTAAAATATTATATAAATAAACGGATTTGAGGTAGGAAATTTAAAGAGCAGGCGTTCAGTATTTTGTTAGCTCATTATAATGCAGGGTGGTGCATGAATTGCGCTACAAACACAAAACGGGGATCAATGGGGGGGCTGACATTTAAAGATATTGAAGAATTTTTTTACCCAGAGTTGCGCCAAAGACGTATCCATTTCAACAGCATTTGGTTCCAGCAAGGTGGAACAACTGCACACATAGCTAGACCGATTATAGCAGAGCTCCAACGAAAATTCCCAACGAAATTGAATCAAGAGGTGTACTCGTACAAAACGAAACCAAGGAATTTGACTAAATTAAAGTAGCCTATTAAACCAATAATTGAGGCGATGCCGACTTCAATCCTTAAGGTAGCAACGAATAATTTTCTGATCAGATATGCTTAAATGAACATGGGGGTCATTTACGGTCTATCATCTTCAAAACTAATCAGTTATATAAAATACAATTGAGTATTCTATGCAATAAAAAAAAAAAAAAAACAAATGAAATCCATTGATTAAAAGAAACCGTTTGAATTATTATTGTGGCACAATAGATGCACCACCTTGTATTACAGAGTGCTACCTGTTGGGAGTTATGGAAAATCGTTATTTTTTTAAATATATGTATATATAAAATAATAGAATGAAATAAAATTTAGGTTACCGCAGTCGATGAATTAGGAATTAGGAGTTACAGAAATTATTGGACGAACAAAAAAAAATCAATCCATACGTATAGAAGGTATCAGAAAGGGCTGGCTGATGTAGCCCATTATCAGCCATCGATAAAACAATGCGCTGTGCTAAGTTTTAGGAGCTTTCCTAAAAATTAACTGTAGCTTTCATGGCTACCTGCCAGCCAACCGGCTAAACTGGCAGATGTAGTTCAATCGTTTTAAAAAAATCATAAATCATATTTGGCCAAAAGATGCGCTTTTATGCTTTAATAGGTTTATTTGCTGGGAGTTTTCCTTTTCAAGTGATATTTCGATATTATCGAAGGACAATGAACAAACGAGAAAAAAAGGAAAAACGGGGCACCCTAATAGTTCCGTTGCTCATATTCATGACAGCACATAAAACAAGCAGAAGTTGAAAAATATATCTTCATCATCATCATTATCAAAAGCGGTGAAAATAACCGTCGCGTCCCAAGAACAAAATCTTAAAATTTATTTTAATAGCAGTTTCTTCCGCCCTCACATCCTTATTTTCTTTTGTCTATAATTTCCGTGAGAACGGAACTTTGCTGCAGTTTGATTTTATCTTCTACCAACGTCTTCCAATACAGACAGCAGTTTCTCTTTGTTCATCACACACATTTTGAAGTTGCTATCGAAATTTATCGCTATTGAAAGTTATCGCTATTGAAAATCGCAATTGAAAGTTATCACAGTTTCTCCTTAAATTCATATTTATTTATCGCTTTACTAGCTATCACAGATAATTAAGACAATATCATCTCTCTTAAAAATGCAGTCGCAAGTGGAGCTATTTAATATTATCATCTGCTAAGAGGGATAGTTTTGCTTTTGAAATCTCAGCAAACAAATTTATCTCTGTCCAGCAAATCATACAACCAGTAGAACGCGTCATCCTTGTGGGGTGATTACTGATCAAGAACAAACATTAGCGTTTGTGCTAAGGGCGGAAGAGTCGATTGGTATCAGCGTTTGGAGAGAGTTAGATGATAGTGTTTGAAGTCGATTCCAATCGATCTTAGGGGAAGTTGTGGTTGGACTGTATCTTTGTTAAGGTTCAATTTCACCTGTTTGCGGTAGCGGGGCAGCTGTAGAAATTGAATGATAGCCTTACATTTTGACAGTCATATAATGCCTTTCAAAGAATTGATGAACAACGGAAGTTCTGTTCACGTTATAATATGTAAATTTAATATTGAATTCGAGATGAGGGTAGAAAATGACCACTCGCTATGATGTGATGCAAAGAAGTGCAACAACTTAGCTTGACTTGTGGCTTTACAATGTCTCCTTTTACAATTCATTGTATTAATCAATTCACAATAGGTAACAAGTAAATTTTATAGCATAAACAAAACCAAAGCAATTCACGGTTGCATACGTACTGTACATTAATTTACAATTCAAATTCGAGTACATTTTTGAAGTAAAAATTGAGTATGAAGTAATCCATTATAGCTATAAATGCTGTAAATTTATACAATATCTTCCTTGCTTCTGCAGAAAATGTAAGAGGTGACAATTATAGTGATTCTCTACGTTATCTGAAATACGAACAACCTCAGTTATTATGGGATATTATTTTCTAAATCAGTATTAAGTTCGTTTAAAAGTAATTCCTTATTTCAAATGTACTTTTTACTCAGTACTAACACGTAAAATGCCGTCAAAACATATTTACAAGTTTGTCATTTTAAACCCCTAAGCTATGACATATGACGTCATCACTCATACACTTGGGCATACAATTCAAACAATTATGGCATCACTTTTTGTGTAATTCTTAAAATACACAACAAACGTTTGCTAAGACCTAAGATTTGACATTTTCTAGACATTATGACAATTATTTAACTTTTACAAGTAATCGTATTAAATGTGGGCAATTTTGTTTTCGTCTTTCGAATTTAAGCCTGAAAGTAGACAACACGAGCATGTCACAACCTTGAAAGTATGCTTTTATTTAATAATACCACACACACGCACACGCCCACATCGACAATGGTTTCGTCGAGCGCGCTTATATTTACGTTATTCTTATCAAAATTTTTGCATTACATGGCTGTTTCCCTTCTGTTTATGATAATAAGAAAGAAAGAAAAAAATGCTCAAGAATTTGGCCTCAAGGTGAGTTTATTGGCGTGTGGTTGCAACTTATTGGGGTTGAATAAAATTTGTTATGCCTATATTTGGAAATTATTTTGTACGTCAAACACACATGATCAGACATAATAAATGAGCTATGTTTTTGACTGGTTACGATTTATTTTGTTGACTTTGTGAAAAATTACTGCTACATTTCGAATCTATATACATATACGAGTACTTATACTGAATTCTTATTATTGCTTCAAATTATGCGTCAAATCTCAAAGGAATGACCGCTGAAAAAACATTGAATATAATATAATATTTTAAATCGGACAAAGAAGAGCGTATGAAACTTACAGCGATATTATTCAACGTTATTCGATTTTGCTCTTTAGGCGCTTCTTTTTTCTTAACGGTTAGCAAGCACGAAAATGTTATGCGATTTTGACCATATCTGTTTTTTGAAATGAATATGAATAAATCTCCTGAACACTATAAAATAACAACGAAAAATGATCTCAGAACTCCCCCACAATGTTAATGCTACACTTCGCATTGGATACTTTTCTCGATCATGGAAACTAACTGAAATAATGATAATCCTAAATCCTGGAAAGGAACTGTCACAAATTACATCCTATCGACCCATAAGTTTACTCACTGTTTTATCTAAACTGTTGGAAAAGGTCTTCCTCCAAATTGTGTACCCCCATATTGAAGCAAATCATGTATTACCCATGCACAAGTTTGGGTTTCGAAAGGGTCACGGATCGATAGAACAAGTACCTAGTCCTGCCATATGTTCTGTTACACAATTTCCAGCGCTTATCGTTCAAAACTTCCTACGGGAATAGAACCGTTAACTTTTTTTTTCAGAACACATGCACTGATTAGTGAAGAATACTAGTCAGTTTGGTTTCAGTTTGCAATCTATTAACATGGAGTGTGGCGTTAAAGAGAAACGAGTCGGCGTAATAGCGTTGCATAAGTGCGGAAAGAGTGCTGGCCAAATTTTCGAGTTGCTAAAACCACTCGGAATATCAAGAATGTTCGTTTATCGTGCTATTGCGCGCTTCGGCGAATTGTCTGTAGTAGAAGACAGGCCAAAAAGTGGTCGCCCGCGCGTTGTCCGTACGAGTGCGGTAGTAAAGGCAGTGCGTGAAAGAATTAGGAGAAATCCCCTAAGAGAGCAGAAAATCATGTCCAAGGAATTTTATATATCAACCAGATCCATGTCTAGGCTGATTCGGGATGATCTGCATATGAAAGCCTATCGAAAATTGTTCCAAGGGTTCAACGTGGCCATCATCCCTCTTCCGTAATGGTAATATGGCTTGCAAGACTCCCCACAGAAATTTGGGAAGCCTTAAAACAGCATTAACCAGAGCAGCGTCCTCGATCTCCATGGAAATCGTACGTGCGGCTATAGCCCAATGGCCACACCGTTTGAAAGCTTGTGTTAAAGCAAAAGGCGGCCATTTCGAGTGAATACAATTTTTTTTAATAACCAATATTGTCTTCTAATAAATGAAATAATTTTTAATACAATACGAATATTGGTTTTTTTGGTCGCGTTTTATATTTGTAACAGAACATGTGGCAGAACTAGGTACACCATACCGTAACCCAGATCAGAAAAACATTCGAAGATGGGAAATATTTCTCAGTTCTCTTTATAGACATCTCCCAAGCATTTGATATAGTATGGCATGAAGGCCTCATTCACAAAATACAGGGTGTCCGTCGGGAAGTTATACTTCTTTGTTTGTTTGCAATTTTTGTTTAAATGAAAGAGAGTGGATCTTATATTGATTAATGTTTTATTTAATGTCGGCAATTGTGAAAGGAATACAAAATCAGATATTAGCGGACGCCTCTGTTAGCTTTACAAATGCGAACTCTTTTGAGCAAAATTTTCATTACATTTTCACACATTTTATGTGGTATTTCATTAATTTCATTACGAATATTTTGTTTGGGTTGCTCTAGCATTTCTGATTTGTTTGCATAAATCTTGCTTTTCAGATATCCCCACAAAGAGAAGTCCGGCGTAGTCAAATCAGGCGACCGTGGAGCCAATGAACATCACCATTTCTTGAAATAATTTGTTGTGGAAAGAGGTCTCGCAGTAATTCCATTGTAATCCTGGCTGTATGCGATGTAGCACCGTCTTGTTGATACCACATGTTAATCAAGCCCAAAGCATGCAGTTGTGGCGTTAAAAAGTTTTCAATCATATCACGATATCGCTCCCCATTGACAGTTACCGTTACCCCTTTTTCAGTTTCAAAGAAGTAATGATTCCAATGATTCCTCCTGACCAAATTGCACATCAGACTGTCACTTTAATAGATGCAAAGGTGACTGATGAATAATTTGAATGTTTTCCATTGCCCAGAATCGACTATTCTGTTTATTCACATATCCATTCAAAATAAAATGTGCCTCGTCGTCACTCATTATGATTTTTTCATGAAAATTGGGGTTGCCATGGACGAGCTGTAACACTCTATTGGATGAAAAAATTATTTTCATTTTTTATTTTCAAATTTCCTGAGTTACGTATGTTCGATTTTCGCATTTTTTTCCTGTTATGTTGGTACACATGTCTGTTATATATGTTGACAATATCAGTCATTTTAGATCGTCAGTTTGTTTTTGACAGATAAAAAGGTTAGTCATGTTTTGGTGTGCTCTTCGATTTTTTACTATTCGAAAAAATGGATCAAAGATCAAACTGTATTATGTTTTGTGTAAAAAATGAAATTAAATGTGAAAGGACATTTGAAATGTTGACTGTGGCATTTGGCGAGTCTACTATGAGCGGGAGTTATTCTAAATGCGAAGGTGGTCCCAAAACTAGCCGACCGGACGCATAGATGGTGCCAGTGGTTTGGGAAAAAAACTATTTTGGTGAAAAGGGGCAACCTTATAAAACTTTTGTTTCAAGTTTCAAGGCGCATTGTTTAGTTTGTTTATTTAAACCATCAAAAGCAACGATTTCAACGAATTTGTAAACATGAAAAAATTGGTCAAATTTCAAAAACCAAAATTTCCATTTGCATGTGAAAGTCCTACCAATAATAAAGCTGAACTAGATTCTACTCTGGGAGAGTCTGTTCCTTTATTTGCGACTGCACGATATTGGGTGGCAGAGTTTAAACGAGGCCGTACGAGCTGCCAAGATGAATACCGTAGTGGTCGACCAATTGAGGTGTCCACGCCAGACACGGTTAAGAAAATCAACAAAATGGTATTGGATGAAAGTGCTTGAGCTAACTGAATTGATAGGCATTTCAGAAAGTGCTATACATCGCATAATGACCAAAGATTTGAAGGTGAGAAAGAGAGATGGGTGTCGCGCTTGCTCTCAATAAAACAAACACAGCGTCGTGAAGATGTTCCAGTAGAGTGTTTGGTGATGTCTCACCCCAGTAAAGCCAACATTTTGTGTCGATTTATAAAAATGGATGAGACATGTCCACCACTTCACACCTGAGACAAAGGAATAGACTGGAATTGGGGAATCGTGTCCAACGAAGGCGAAGACGGTTCCATCCGCAGACAAGGTCATGGCGCGGCATTATTTTCATTGATTACCTTCAGAAAGAAAAAAAACTATCAATGGCTGGTTATGCTGTTAGTTAGTTATTATGCTAGTTTATTGAAGCGTTTGGGTGGTAAAATTATGAAAAAAAGACCGCATTTAGCGAAAAAGAGGGTGTTGTGTCATCAAGACAATGCTTCAGTTCACACATCCACTATTTCGATAACCAAAATTAATGAATTTAAGTTTGCATTGCTTTATCACGCAATCACGACGGGACTATTTCTTTTTTCCGAACTTGAAAAACTGGCTCAGTGGTAAAAGATTTGCCAACAATGAAGAGGTGGAATCTGCGGTTGATGGCAGTTTTAAGGAGTTTGACAGTTCTTGCTGTAAACAGGGTATACGGAAGCTATTGAATATCGCTGGAAAAAGTGCATCGAGCTAAAAGGATATTATGTTGAAAAATGAAGAACATTTTATCCAACTTTTTTGTGTCTTCTTTGTTAGGTCGACTAGTTTTGGGACCGCCTTTGTAGGTGCTTAATTTTGATATTTGAAACAATTCAATAGACCCAAAATCTATATGGCCAGTTTCCGAATGTTGTCTATTAATTTTCGATTTCAAAGAGAAATGATAACTTGCAAATGTGGTTGCTACCTTTTTGTAAAATATCGTTTTATATTTTTATAAAATTTTATATCATTTTATTCCACTGATTTTCCTTTGCTTAGCCAAGGCTATAAAAATATTCTCTAACATTAATTTCTCTTAATTTTTAGCTACTTTTTAAATAGAACACAGTTTGCAGAGAAATTTTCTATCAAAATTGATCGACATTTTTAATTTAATTAATAGAAAAGTTAAACTAAATTTTAGAAATAAAACTAGGACAGCAATAGTTTTAAAAGCTTCCATTATTTTGTCACTTACGATGTGATCGTTTTCCTCTTTTTTCATAAAATGCCACTAATTTGAGCCTGAAAAACAAAATCATGTTGAATATATGTGCTAATTTTGTAATATAATTTTTTTCGCTGTTGAATTTTAACTCATAGTTACTTTCTCTCAATACAATTCGCATTTTATTGATGGATTCATTGGAGTCTCTGGTTTCATGTCACACTTAAATATCCATGAGAATAAGTGAAAATTCGATAGAGATCCGATGACGCGATACATGCCCGGTGCATGATTGTCCTGTGAGGCCAGAAGTCTTTTGAACAAAGACTGGACATCCTCACACCACAATTGGGCATAGCTGATAAAGAACAATTCATGATTGTTGAAGGGCAGATTTGTGAAAGTGTCGCCCGCCTCTACATCGGTGCGGTTAAGTTTTTCCTTTTCCAACCAGTTCTTGTAAGCCAAATAGGCTATTTTGACGCCCGCATTGTCGGCTATATTCTCGGGCTGGGAAATGCTTTCGGGTAAGTGCTTTTTGGCATACGTATAGTTATGATATTGAGCCTGGAAGCAACGTCGTCGTGACTCAAATTCATACGAAGACATTTCATCCCACCAATTGTTAGTATGGCCCTGAGCATCGTAGTTGCGTCCCTCATCATCAAAGCCATGGATCATTTCGTGAGCCAGGAGAAAGCCCAAAGTGGCATATTTCATGGCAGTGGGATATTCCGGATGCCATAGACGGTAGGGCTGCAATAGAGCCACCGGTATCTTGATGGAGTTCTCAAAACTATTGTAAACGGGTGTAAAGGACAACACCTCGTTTTCCTCAATGCCATCGGGCTTCTTTTCCAATTTGTTGACTCTCATGGCCTCGCTGCATTTTAGAACGTTGTATATGTTCCTAACATAATTGGAGGGATCAATTTGTAGCTCTTTAAAGAATAAATCAAAATTTTCATCTTCATATGAATTAATAAACAATCGCATATTTTCCAATTTCTCTAAGGCATGTTTTCTTGTGTCATTGGACATCCAGTAGTAGTGGTCCCCCTGGAGATTCTCACGAAAAACTCCTTTGATTTCATTCCACAGGGAAAAGATGCCCTTCTCATATTCGTCGGAACGATATTGTTTATAGACGGCATAGTCTATGAATTTGCCAAAATACTTCTTGGTCTTTTCGGAACACCACTTATTCAGGTTTTCATCTCTGGCATCCACAATGTACTCGTCCAATAAAAGCCAAAGTATATAATCCTCCACTATGTTAGGATCGGTGGTATTGAAGACTTCTATCAGATGTTGCAGATACGTGCGATCGTATAGATACACTTGATCCGGTAATTCGGTGGTGTTGAGAGCCAGTGTTAGAAAAATTTCGAAATCAAATAAATCATTGTATTCTGTTCGCAAATCGGTTAAATTGTACAGAGTCAACAGTTCGTCAACAGTCTTGCCAGATCTGACATCGGTGGCCCCACTCGATAAAGTGTATTCGAATGCCATCAAGTCTTTGGCCACTTGTTTGGCCTCATCCAGCGGTATGCCCATATACTTTTTCAAATAGATGGTTATCTTGGCCTCCTGGAGACTGTGTATAATACTGGTTGCCATTTGAGTCATGGTGAATTCTGGTGGACCTATATAAACCATGGTGCGATTCTTATCTTTTACATCGTCCAAGACATCCACAGATATTATGATAGATTTACCAAAAATACGATTAATCTTGGCAACGGTCGACCACCAGTTAAAGTCGTCCGAGGAGGAATTATCGGTTTCATTTTGTGCCTCCTTTAAAGCCGAAAACTGGCCAAATCTGGAATATACCTTTTTCAAAGCGTCTTTATACGTCTCCACCTGATCTTTGGAAGCTTTGCAGGCTTCATAGAAATCCCTTAGTTTATCTTCGATAAAATCTCCCGTTTTTGGTTCAGTCAACAAATGATCTACTTTTTGTTGTATTCCCTTGGTCATGTCTTGGAATTTGTCGGTTGTATAGTGACCAAACAATTGGGCGGAATTTATGCGATGCCATTTGCCACACGCAAACTGATAGAAGTCATCACAGGGATCCATTTGAGGATTCATCCAAGCTTTTATGTCGGCGGCCTTGCTGCGTTTCACTAACTCTTTGCCCAGTGGAGTGCCAAAGAGTGGATTTGCCTCTATTGGCTTTGCAACTATTAATGAAATCCATATAACGCCTATAATTACAACATTTATGGTAGGCACAATGATGACATCTGCAGAATTTACGGCTTTCCAACGCATTGTCTTACATTCACAACCGGAACGTTTTTATTTAAAATAGAAACTAAAAGAGAATAAATAGTTTCGAAACATTTTATTCTTATCATGAAAATAGTATGTTTTCAAGCATGTGAGTAGAGGAATTATGTTAGTTTCTTATCAGCAGCTTTGCTCTTAATTTGAACTCGCGTCTAAACGTATCGATGCTCTTAAGCTATCAATGCCACACTAAATTGCTTTGGATTAGCTTAGACTACAGACAAATCAAGGGAAAGAGAGAGACAGAGAGAGAGACAGATAGAGAGGGTTCATGTTGTGAAATATTTAAAGTGTCCAAGGGAATGTTGAAATGTAATCGTATACATGATTTTTTTTAATTACTTAATAGTTTAGCTTTGATGTAATTAAAAATCAAACAAAGTGCTGGTTAGAATGCATCTTTTAGCACGTTGTAGCCACAAAAGAAATGCAATGACTCACAATTAGGTGCCGAAATGTGAATACTTTGACACAATTAAATGTTTGTCTTACACCACGAATAACATAAACTATTCAAAATTTATAAAATCATTTAATAAATGAAGATGCGACTATAAATATTACATGTATAGGGTGTCCCAACAAGAACGCAAGATTTAAATTTGGCGTCATTCGAAGTGTCATTGTTTGACATTTGAACAATTGTTATTGTTTGCTAGTAGAATGTTCGAGGTTAGTAAAAATGGAGCGCTACACGAATGAACAACGCACTCTCATTGTAAAATTGTTTTACCAAAATGGTGAAAGTTTTGCGGCTACAGTTTGCAAATTGCGATCAATTTGGGGTCACAATAATGCTCCAAAAGAGTCAACTGTAAAGAGATTAATGAATAAATTTGCCGAAACTGGGTCTGTTGTGATGTAAAGACAATAACGCGCCTTCGACCAGGTCGATCGACCGAAAATGTCGCAGCTGTACGTAATGATGTCGCTCAAACTCCATCCACCTCAATTCGACACCGAGCTCAGCAAATTGGTGTCTCCAAATCCACTATGCAGCGAATTTTGACGAAAGATTTGCATCTTCATCCATACAAAGTTCAATTGACTCAGGAACTGAAGCCAGCTGACCATGGACAGCGAAGGCAGTTCGTTAATTGGGTATTGGAGAGACAACATGAAAATGCTGATTTTGCCGATAAAATCATCTTCAGGCCCATTTCCATCTTGACGGCTTCGTCAATGGGCAGAATAGTCGCATTTGGGGTGAGGAAAATCCTCGAAGATTCACGAAAAGCAAATGCATCCTCAACGTGTCACTGTGTGGTGTGGATTTTGGGCTGGAGAAATCAATGGACCTTTTTTTTTATGAAAATGAGGCATCTCAAGCGCAAACAATCAATGGTGTTCGGTATCGTGAAATGATAACCAGTTTTTTCGTGCATAGAATTGAAGAAATGAATGTGGAGGGCATGTGGTTTCAACAAGACGGCGCCACATGTCATACAGCCAGGGAAACAATTCAATTGCTGCATCAGTCCAGAATTGGCCGCCTAGATCGTGCGATTTAACACCATTAGACTTTTTTCGTTGTGGTTTTTTGAAGTCGATGGTTTACGCGAATAAGCCGACGACGACTCAAGTCTTAAAAGAGGAAATTGGACGTTGCATTAATGAAATACCGCAGCATTTATGCAAAACAGTCATGGAAAATTTCATTAAAAGATCGCGTGTGTGCCAGCAAAGCCGCGGCGGCCATCTGCTGCCCGATGTGTTGTTCCATACATAACCTCATTCTGTCTACTTTACGATATAATAAAGTTTCATGATTTTTTTTAAATATCTGTGTTTTATTTAAAATGTAAATCTTGCGTTCTTGTTGCGACACCTTTTATAAGAAGTGAACACGCGTAATATTGGGCAGATGCACACTTGAACATGAAAGAAATTTCGATATGATCTGAATAATCGAATGCTGACTTTCAAAGCAAAATTGAACAACTTTGGTTCTTTGTCCTGTGCTGGACCTTTCCATCATAAATTTCCCAAGTATTATTTAGTTAATTTTGTAAAGAGACGAAAAAAAAACTTAAAAAAATATATTCACTGATCAAATCTTAATATTGCTTATGCACCATCCTGTAGAAGCAATAAATCCTCTACGAAAATATAACTCGATATGAAGGGGTTTCAATAAGAAGCGTTCCTTCTCTAACCAAATCATATTTCCAAAATACCGGGTTATCCATTTCTCGGTTTCATAAGTAAAATTAAATTAAACACACATAAAACTATAATTTCGGTTAAATTTTATTTAATTATAATGCTTAACCCATGCCATTATGTACAAAATACAATGCCATTTTAATGACCACTTCTGGATTGGTTACAACAGTGAAATCTTTTGAGGTAGTTTTTGATCACTTTTTTCGCACATTTCGAGCGGTAGCTCGGCGATAACTTGACGAATGTTGGTTTTCAAATGCTCCAACGTTTGGGTATTATTCATGTAAATACGGTTTTTGACGTAGCCCCTCTAAAAAATGTTTAACGGCGTCAAATTGCATGATCTTGGTGGCCAGTTGACATCGCCAAAACGAGAAATTGCGCTTTTTGGAAACTTCTCATGCAATAAAGCCAAAATCGGTCGTGTTGTGTGAAACCAAACGTGGTTTTGTTGAAACCACATATTGTTCAGCTCATTACGTTCAATTTGCAAAAGAAAAGTTGGTTATCATACGGCCATAGCGCTTTGAATTGAAATTCGGGTTATCCGCCATTCTCATGCAATAAAGTCAAAATCGGTCGCGTTGTTTGATTCGTGGCACCGTCTTATTAAAATCACATATCGTCCAGTTCGTAATCTTAATTTTTAAAAAAGTAGGTTTTCTTACGGCCATAGCGCCCTGAATTGAAATTCGGATTATCCGTCATTCTCATGCAAAAATGACAAAATCGGTCAGGTTGTGTGGCTCGTGGCACCGTCTTGTTAAAACCACATATCGTCTAGTTCATAACCTTTAATTTGCAAAAAAAAGTCGGTTATCATACAGCCACAGTGCTTGGAAATGTAATTCGGGTTATCCGCCACACTTCCACTATTGTAAGCGATATTTTCTGCAGTGCGCACTGCGATGATGCACAGGACATCTGTAACGCTTCCAGTTTTTTAAAATTTCTTTATAATTTTGCCAATTCCTTGCACAGTAGGTCGATTATGACAACCTTAATCATCACCCCATAATGCACGAAAAACGCCCACGTTTGAATTACCACTTCTGTGATAAGTTTTAACTGTTTTTACGCTTTCTTCGGTTATTAAACGAATAAATAAAACTTCAGATGACAGGTAATAAACAGCTGACCGGCTTGATAGACCGGTAGTTTTGAAACCACTACATGGCTGACTCTGTACATTAAATTTTGTACACAAAATGTGATTAAATTGCAACCATAACTGCGGTTTTGAGAAGCGATTACTTTTGGATAACTCACTTTTAGTAAAGTTTGCCCTTTAAGCTATCAAAATATATTTTTCAATTTGGTTAATAATATGCAACGTGTAACTGTATGTTTACTTGGACCTGCGGTGGGTTTTCGCATAGTCTACCATTTACATTTCGAGCATTGCACTCAGCAGCTCATAACTAGTATACGAGGCGAGTTCAAAAAATAAAGCGAATTTTAATTTTTATCAAAAAATATTTGTTTATTCATCAATTCATTCAATTATAGCAATTCATCTATTTTATCTCCTTCAAAGTAGGCCCTTTCAGATATAACACATTTGTGCCAGCGTTTTTTTCAATCCTTGAAGCAGTTCTGATATGCACTTTCTGGTATGTCCTTGAGCTTTCAGCGATTCGAATTTATCTGCTCAATCGTCGCAAAACGCCGTCCTTTCATGGGTCTCTTCAATATTGGGAACAGGAAAAAGTCGTGGAGGGTCAAATCTGGTGAATACGGTGGCTGAAGTGTTCTTATTGACCAAATAATCTCTCACAAGCAAAGATGAGTAAGCAGGTTCATTATCATGATGCAAAAGCCATGAATTTTTTTCCACAATTCCGGGCGTTTTTTTCGCATTGCTTCACGCGAACATCGCATAACTTCAAGGTAATACTCTTTATTTATCGTACGACCATGTGGTAAGAACTCCTGATGCACTACGCCATGGTAATCGAAGAAAACAGTGGGCAAAGCCTTGACATTTGGTCGAACTTGGCGTGCTTTTTTTGATCTTGGCTCTCGTGGACTCTTTCATTGGGACGATTGGGCTTTGGTTTCAATGTTATAACCATATCTATGATCCGTCACCAGTTATGACCCTTTTAAGCAAAATCTGGATCATCGTTGACGTCATTCAACAATACCTGAGCAATGCTCATGCGACGTTGTTTTTGGTCAAAATTCGGCAATTTTGGAACGAACTTCGCTTCCAACACGCTTCATGTCCAAAATTTACGAAAAGATTGCATGGCATGAGCCAACCGATATGCCGGCATCCTCAGCAAAATCTCTAATTGTTATTCGACAATTCTCTGTAACAATTTTCTTCACTTTCTCAACATTTTCATCGGTTGCTGATGTGCTGGGGCGTCCAGAGCGAGCGTCGTCATTCACATCTTCTCGACTTTCTGTGAAAAACTTGTACCACTTGTAAAAATTTTTTTGACTCAGAGTACTCTCACCGTATGCCACTGTCGACATTTCAATTGTTTTTAATCGCTTAACTCCATTTTTTACGCAAAATTTTATGCAACTTCTTTGATCCATTTTTTTAGATAGTAGAAAATCGCCGAATATGCAAAGCATTTGTCTTATTTATGCCTCCCACAAACAAACTAAATATGCTCTATGGATAAAACCGCCCACATATCTTCGAGACGAGTGTACCAACATAAAAAAAAAATAATAATCGAAAGTCAAATGTACGTAGCCCGCGAAATTTGAAAATTGACCTTATTTTTTTAATGCACCTCGCATAAAAAGGCCATTAGCTTCGAAAATGCTTCATTCTATACCTGAGCTGAGTTATGGTTTTCCTTGAAATGAAAGATTCATTGCTTCCACATATAATTTAGATTATTTACTATATTTTACCTTAAGGTATGGATGCCACTTACCTGAAAAGATAGAAAAAAACCAAAAATTAAATTATAATAGAATTAATGTAGAGTACAAAATATGAAATTGAAAAAATTACACAGTCCAAATTTGCATGTATAACAAATTCACAGAAATTTTAATCAAATTGATGCTACATTTAAAAATCGACATTTGAACTGCGGAATCATAATAAGTTCTGGGCTGAAGTTCAGATTCCAAGTAAAATAGTGACTTTTTGGCTTCTTTATGAGTAAAACATTTGAAGTTAAATTAAAATCTTATTAAAAGCTACTTAAAATGTTCACTTTTGACTCAAAATCGTAAAGTTACAAAACTGATGAGAAAGTTTGGAATTTTTTAAGATACTACTTCAAGTCTCCTAGTGCGGATTGTTGCAGTATTTCCATATAACGTAATCACAAAATCGCCCTTGCAATGACAAAAACCAATTTACTACCCATTCATTGTTTTCAGATTTTGATTGTTTTTCTTTCGAAAAATCGCTACTATAAAAATTTGTCATAACTCCCGAAATATACAGAATTTTGAAATTAGACTTAGACAACGACATGGACTTAAAGGACATAAACAAAGCGGGAAAAATAGCATATACTTATTTGTATGAAATTTTAGAGATATTATGTAATTTTGCAAAAATCGCTCTTTTGAAAAATTGAAATTTTAATTGAAGTTTGGAATGAGGATTGAACGCGAATACCTGTCTAACAATGGACAACGATAATAAGTCTTCTAGTGTGAACTGTTGCAGTATTTCCATGTAACGTACGCACAAATCGGGTTTGCAATGGCAAAACAACGACTCTGCTACCCATTCATTGTTTTGACATTTTGACTGTTTTTTTTTTTTTTTTTAAATCACTACTATCAAAATTTGTCATAACTCTCAAAATATACAGAATTTTGAAATCAGTGTTAACCAACGACATACACTTAAAGGACATAAACAATAATGTTACAATAACAATAATGACAAAAATAGCATATACTAGCTTGTATGACATTTTAGAGATATTATGTGAATTTTGCAAAAATCGCTCTTTTGAAAAATGGCTATAACTTGTGAATTATACCGAATTTGGGAATGGGGATTGAACGCGATTACTTGTCTAACTATGGACAACGATAACAAGAAATAAACTCAATTTTGTTCCAACTTCACTTAAGTCGTTCCCTTTCCTAGCAAAACACAGAAATATATATTTGCAAAGTACACATTAGAAATGCAAAAATATACGAGGTGTGTTCAAAAAATAAGCAACATTTTTAAATTTCGCGAGCTACGTACATTCGACTTTCGATTTTTATTATTTTTTTTTTTATGTTGGTACACTCGTCTCGAAGATATGTTGACGATTTTATCCATATAGAATGTTTAGTTTGTTTGTGAGAAGCATAAATAAGACAAGTTTTTTGCGTGTTCGACGATTTTCTGCTATCGAAAAAAATCGATCAAAGAAGTTGCATCAAATTTTGCGTAAAAAATGGAATTAAGTACCAAAAAATGTTGAAATGTTGACAGTGGCATACGGTGAGAGTACTCTAAGTCAAAAAATGTTTACAAGTGGTACAAGTTTTCCACAGAAGGTCGAGAAGATGTAAATAACGACGCTCGCTCTGGACGCCCCAGCACATCAACAACCGATGAAAATGTTGAGAAAGTGAAGAAAATTGTTATGGAGAATCGTCGCATCACAATTAGAGAAATTGCTGAGGATGTCGGCATATCGGTTGGCTCATTTTATGCAATCTTTTCGGAAATTTTGGCCATGAAGCGTGTGGCAGCGAAGTTCGTTCCAAAATTGCTGAATTTTGACCAAAAACAACGTCGCATGAGTAGCCCTCAGGAATTGTTGAATGACGTCAACGATGATCCAGATTTTGCTTAAAAGGGTCATAACTGGTGACGAATCATGGGTATAGGAGTATGGTTATGACATCGAAACCAAAGCCCAATTGTCCCAATGGAAGAGTCCAGGAAAGCCAAAATCAAAAAAGCACGATCAAATGTCAAGGTTTTGCTCACTGTTTTCTTCGATTACCATGGCATAGTACATGAGGAGTTCTTACAACAAGGTCGTATGGTAAGTAACGGGTATAACCTTGAAGTTATGCGCCGTTTGAGTGAAGCAATACGAAAAAGACGCCCGAAATTGTGGAAAAAAAATGCATGGCTTTTGCATCATGATAATGCACCTGCTCATTCACCTTTGCTTGCGAGAGATTATCTGGCCAAAAGCAATGCCGTTATCAAGCCTCAGCCACCGTATTCACCATATTTGGCCGCCTGCGTCTTTTTCCTGTTCCCAAGATTGAAGAGACCCATGAAAGGACTGCGTTTTGCGTCGATTGAGGAGATAAAAATCGAATCGCTGAGAGAGCTCAAGGACATACCAAAAAAAAAAGCATATCTGAACTGCTTTGAGAATTGGGGGGGAAAAAAAACGCTGGCACAAGTGTATTATATCTGAGGCGGACTACTTTGATAGAGATAAAATAGAAATTGATCAATAACTAAATATTTTTTGAAAAAATTTAAAATTCACCTTATTTTTTGAACAAACCTCGTATTTGACAAAATCTGTTTTTAAAGGTGGATAAATCATTGTTGCTGTTACATGGCAAGTAAAATTAAGAAAAATCCAAAGTATTTATAAAGAATTTTGCACATGAATGGTGTTCATATTTCGGAAATCAGACTGGTAAGAATGCCAAAAATTCACATGAATCACCCGTAAGCAGTGTAGACCTATTCGTAACGTGTTTAACTAAGTCAGGCCAACAGCGGTGCAGTTGTTAGTGCGAGCGACTGTCGTTCATATGATTGTGCGGGTCTGATTCCCAGTACAGTCACCTATTTTTCTTTGAGCTGTGGTCTTCTCATATACTTTGAGCAATCGAATCGAAAAGTCTAGTAAAAGTTTAACAACCTGATATTCAAAATGAACACTAAACTGCAGATTGCGTTCAGTGAGTTTGAAAATATAGGGTGGCGCAACAATTCTGCTACAATAAGAAATTTTTGTTAATCAATATGTTTCATTTATTTATATTTTTATTATACAGAAAATTCAATTTTATTTTATATAACTAAGATGTATGTTTAAGATGATAGACCGTTAATGTCCTCCATGCCTATTCCCACATATGGGAACCTCATCATAAAATTATTCATTGCGGCCTGAAGGATGAAAGCCGGAGTCGCTTTAATTATTGGTTTAATGGACTGCTTCACTTCATGCAAATTCCTTGGTCTCCTTTTGTACACCTCTTGTTTGTCATAAGTCTACAAAAAAAAAGAGTTTGGTGCAGTCAGGTTAGCTGATCTTGGGAGACCAGCGGAAAGTGGAGCATCAATTTGTTTGAGAGTTGTTCGTTGGAGCTTCGCCATAACTGATCTGGATATGTGTGTGCAGTCACTTTATCGTTCTGGAACCAAATGTTGTTGAAACGGATATATCTTCGGCGCAGTTTTGGGTAGGAAAAACTCCTTCAACATCTGTAAATAGCGGTTCACATTTCGTGTTTATAGCACGATTCCTGCGGTATCCTTTATAATGTGCGCTCTGAATATGAAAAGCTCTCACATATCAAATTCAATGGATACAAAGCAATTTGTTTTTTTTTCATGAAATGATGAAAGGCTGAGGTCAATTTTGCTGTTCTTTAGCTCACTACAGATACGAGTATTTTAACCCACCTGTAATTTTTTTTAAATAAGGGGTCCTCCATTGATACTCGTTTTGTGTTTGTAACACGATTTTTGCGCTACCCTGTATAATGTGCACTCTGAATATGAAAAGCTCTCTCATATCAAATTCAATGGAAACAAAGCAATTTGTTTTTTTTTATTTCATAAAATTCTGAAAGGCTGAGATCAATTCTGCTGTTCCTTGGCTCACTACAGATCCGAATATTTTAACCCACCTATAATTTATTCAACATTTTTACATATCGGTCCCCATTGGTACCCGTTTGTGTTTGTAACACTATTTTTGCACTACCCTGTACAGTGTGCGCTCTGAGTATGAAAAGCTCTGCCATGTGAAAGTCAAGGGATATAAAGCAATTTCTTTTTTTTTATTTCATTAAATTCTGAAAGGCTGAGGTCAATCCTGTTGTTCTTTGGCTGACTACAGATACGAATGTTTTAACCCACATATAATTCACTCTACATCTTTAAATATCGGTCCCCATTGGTACCCGTTTTGTGCCTGTAACACTATTTTTGCGCTACCCTGTATAGTGTGCGCTCTGAGCATGAAAAGCTCCCTCATATCAAAATCGATGGATACAAAGCAATTTGTTATTTTTTTATTTCATTAAGTTCTGAAAGGCTGAGGTCAATCCTGTTGTTCTTTGGCTGACTACAGATACGAGTATTTTAACCCACCTATAATTCATTCAACGTCTTTAAATATGGTTCCCCCATTGGCACCCGTTTTGTGTTTGCAACACTATTTTTGCACTACCCTGTACAGTGTGCGCTCTGAGTATGAAAAGCTCTCGCATATCAAATTCGTTGGGTACAAAGCAATTTGTTTTTTCATTTCATTAAATTCTGGAAAGTCGAGATCAATCTGTTGTTCTTTGGCTGACTACAGATACGAATATCTTAACCCACCTATAATTCATCGCGGGCGTTATGTTGCTTCCAAACTTTATATGTTCAAAACCACATACATTTAAAATCTTTCAATATCTCTAACACGTCTCAATTTTAGCAAAATTCGTAATTTATAAAAATACGTGAATATGGCAGAATCCACATGGAATGATTCGTATACAAATCATTTAAGTATTATAATTAGAATAGGAACTACAAGAAGAGTGCAAAAAGAAAGATTTCTCAAATAATTTAACAAGAGATTATATGCAAAATTTATTCGCATCTTTAGAGCAGCTCTAGTTCATGATAAAAGTTATTCAGCTTGAGCATCATTTGGTTGGTGTTATGCAAAAGGGGATTCCATTTTCATTAAACAACAAGTTTGCAAAAAATTTGCGATAACAGCGGACGAATTTGATTACAAAAGTGCGTTCAAACTAGTTAGAAATCGGCACCAATTCTAAGTGGTTGTGAATGAACAGAGATGCCTTTTGGAATCGTGCCTATACGTTGTGCTTCTCTCTTATTGTTTATTTCATTGTGGACCTTAACACTGCCATACGATCACTCTTTGCATCTCGCTGAAAGAAATGTAAATCCCAAATTCCTAACGCCCCTTGAGAGGGAGTTGCTGAAACGTAGTAAAGCGGCTGATTTGAAATCATGGATGAATACAACGAAAGATCCTTGTGATGATTTCTATGAGTTCATTTGCGGCAATTGGCACAGGATTAATTCGGCCAACGTGATGGATGTTTATGCCACAGATCAAAGTTATGTCTCCGTGGCGGGACTAAATAAGAGGGTGCACACGTTTCTGAATACACCCACTAAACTGGGAGCGAGTATCGAAAATAAGATTCAAACATTCTATGAATCCTGTCTCAACATTGGACAGACAAAATGTGTTTACAGTACGGCATTGAAGAGATTTTACGAGGAATTTGGCCAATTTTCATACCTTAAGAAAAATTGCCGTGACAAAATAAACTCTGAGTTCAGTTGGTGGTCTACGGTGGCTAGAATTCAAAACATTTACGGCATATCATTGCTAATCCGCACAACAGTGAGTTACGATCTTAAATCAAAGAGCCGGGCTATGGTATTCATGGAAGAGCCCAGGGAGACGCCAAAGTGCAGTGGGATTGTGGAAAAACTTGTTAAGCTGTACGGTGCAAATGCCTACCAAGCTTACAAGGTAGCAGATAATGTGAAAATATTTGAGAATTCTTTAAAGCGTGCAGGTTCTGACTTTAGCACAGTTGGCATTTCACCGGATGAACAGTACACGCTGTACAATATAAGAGATGCGCAGGAACTGTTTAAAGGACTATTCGATTTGGAAACATTTTTGAGATTATCTTTCAACGCAACGGAGTTGCCCAACGAAATCTATGTGCAGAATAATAAATATTTCGAGAATTTGGCTTCTATATTAAGCGACACAGATCCAAATACGGTGGAGGACTATCTGCTGCTAGCGCTGCTAAATGAATATCCTCCGGACGGGGAAAATGACAACATGGAGGAATGGTGTGACTTTCAAACTCAGAAGTATTTTAGCAGTTACATTGAACATGCCGTCTATAAAGAATTTCGTTCTGTGGAATATGAGCAGGAACTTTATGAACTGTGGCAGGACGTCAAGCAGGTATTCCTTGATAACTTAAGTGATGATAACTACAACTGGATGTCCAACATCACTAGAGTATATGCCATAAGAAAACTGAATCGCATGTCATTTGTTATTGACTCCCATGACGACGAAGACTTTAAAGATTTCTATAGAGATTTACAACTTGATGCCACCAACTATGTGGCCAACACACAAAGTGTTCTGAGGCACAGACAACTGAGAAAAGGTGATCGATTGTCTGTGCAGGCAATTGATAAAAGGCTAGAATTGCAGGAAATTTTGGCCGCCTATTCCTATGTTAGAAATGAAATCTCAATTCCTATTATCGCTCTACAGCCTTTTCATTTGTGGCATCCTGCCTATCCAAAAGCCATAAAATATGCCGTCCTGGGATCGCTGGTGGCCCATGAAATGATTCATGCCTTTGACGATCACGGTCGCCACTATGATGCTGAAGGCAATGTCAACAATTGGTGGGATGCGAAATCCTCGTATGAATTCGAAATGAGATGTCGCTGTTTTCAGAGTCAATATCATAATTACACGTTCGGTGATCATCATCTGCCCGACAAGCCAATGCAAGGGGAAAATATAGCCGACAATGCAGGCATACGGATAGCATATGAAGCCTACAATCGCTGGCTGGACAGGGAAATGAAAAATGGCAAAGATGTAGTGGCCGATGAAACTTTAAGGAATTTGCCTTTTAACAATCACGAACTCTTCTTTATCAGTTATGGCCAATTATTTTGTAACGATGTTAATGAAGGATTTATCAAGGACTATCTTATGAATGATAAACATGTACCTCATCGCTTTAGGGTCATTGGACCCTTGTCGAATTATCCGAAGTTCTCAGAAGTATTCAAATGTTACGCACAGAGTTCAATGAATCCAATGCAAAAATGTGAAATATTCTAAACTCGCAGCTAACGCATATAGAAGGCTTTAAGATTAATTAATAAATCATCATAAAATCATTGTGAGTCCAAATGTTTGTGTGTTAGCGGTAATGGATTCGATAGAAATGAATGCCAATACGGAAATTTCAGTCAGGCGTATTAACTTATAATTAGCCGGGAAAGAAGTGGAGGCCATTCAAATAGAACTATATTTTCACTACTTCTAAAGAGGCAATCCAAGCGTATTTATCGCTTCCAATGAAGCAGTTTTAAAACAATTCCAGAAATACGGTAAAAAATTACTTAAAATTTATAATTCCTAACAAAACAAATCATTTTAGTATTAAATATTTCAAAGTCAAAAATATGTGTTGTTTACAATTTTTTGGAAAAACATTTCATACGCAGTTTGCCATTCTATTTGTAAAAAAAACTACAAATAAAGAGAGACCTAATAAAGCGTATACAATTCCCATCGCTGCATCGCATCTTTTATACAGGGTGTTTGTCGGGAAGGTATACTACTTTGTTTGTTTATAATTTTTGATTAAATGAAAGAGAATGGATCTTATATTGATAAATGTTTTATTTAATGTCGGCAGTTATGTATGGAATACAATATCAGATAAATGTCCGCCTCTGTTAGCCTTGCAAATGCGAACCCTTTTGAGCACATTTTCCATTATATTCTCACACATTGCATGCGGTATTTCATTAATTTCATCACGAAAATTTTATTTGAGTTGCTCAAACGGAGCAATCAAATCAGGCGACCGTGGAGGCCAATTAACAACACCATTTCTTGGAATAACTTGTTGTGGAAAGAGATCTCGTTCTAATCCTGGCTGTATGCGATGTGGCACCGTCTTGTTGATACCACATGTTAATCAAGCCCAAAACATGCAGTTGTGGTGTTAAAAAGTTTTTAATCATATCACGACATCGCTCCTCATTGACAATTACAGTTACGACGCTTTCAGTTTCAATGAAGTTAGGTCCAATGATTCCTTCTGACCAAATTGCACACCAGACTTGCACTTTTAATGGATGCAAAGGTGACTGATGAATAATTTGAGGGTTTTCCATTGCCCAGAACCGACTATTCTGTTTATTCACATATTCTTTCAAACGAAAATGTGCCTCGTCGTCACTCATTATGAACTTTTCATGAAAATCGGGGTTGCCATGGGCGAGCTATAAATGCTATCGGCATATGTACGGCGGCGTAAATGGTCTTGTGGAAGAAGCTGTTGTGTCAACTAAATCTTAAATGGAAACAAATGCAAATCTTTGTGCCAAATTGCGGCCAAAATTGTTCTCTAAAGACCAACTTCCTGAGCACACGATCGAATTGAGGTTGTTGGATTGTTTTGAAAACTTTCTTGAACAGCAGTAATGTAGTAGTAGTGTAACTTTTTCAGAAAAGAATACAGAATGTTCAGAAATTAACAGAAAATTGAATTTAACAAGCGAAGGACTGTAAAAATATGCCACCTTTTGATAGAGCACAAAAATACAATATGGATTTTATCATCCTTTCTCAAATGGCTGCTGAGGGAATGATTTATGATTTTCTCAGTTACCTCAATCGGCAATTATGGATTGGACTTTGCAACAAAAATAAATATTAGTTTATAATTTATTTTTAGCATTTATTTCATTCAATCTGTGCTCATTTTGTGTTTTTATATTAATTACATATTTTGCAAACTTATGACAAATCTGATAAAACACAATACAAAAAAGGGTAAAGACAACGCCAAATTTCAATATTTGGTTTATTGTTTATAATTTATAAAAATCATTATTAATAAAGTCATGTTGGCAGTAGTCGACTTCTCAAATTCCTAATAGGAAATTTAATAGAAATTTAGATTAAAATTAAATTTTAACTTTTAAATTTTAAAATTTAAAATTTTATTATTACTTGAAATTTAATTTTAAATTTTAAATTTTAATTAACTTAATTATTATTTAAAATTAAATTTTAAATTTTAAATTTTAAATTTTAAATTTTAAATTTTAAATTTTAAATTTTAAATTTTAAATTTTAAATTTTAAATTTTAAATTTTAAATTTTAAATTTTAAATTTTAAATTTTAAATTTTAAATTTTAAATTTTAAATTTTAAATTTTAAATTTTAAATTTTAAATTTTA
>JAHXMU010000087.1:239978-252470 GCA_019455685.1 Philornis downsi | reverse complement strand
AAATTTTAAATTTTATATTTAAAATCTAAAATTTTAATTATTAATAGAAAATTAAAATATTTCACATCTTTTCTTTGGATTCATGGCGGCTGTCTCATCGCATTTAAATACCTCTGCAAACAAAGGAAAATTCGATAGTGGTCCAAGGACTCTTAGTTTATGTGGAGCATGAATATCATTGGATATTAGATCTTTTACGATGCGGTCGACTGAGCTTTCGCATCTGTACTGGCCAAAACTAATGAAAAATAATTCATGGTTATTTAGCGGTAGATTGTCGAACGTTTCGCCTGAAATAAAATCTTGACCTTTGAGTTTCGCCCTTTCGTACCAACGAATGTAGGACAAATATGCGATTCTTACAGCGGCATTGTCGGCTATATTTTCTCCTTGCGCAGGCATATCGGGCAAACGATAGCCGTCATAGGTGTAGTTATGATACTGAGCCCGGAAGCACTGACGACGTATTTCGAATTCTTTTGAAGCATTGTCATCCCACCAATTGATGGCGTTGCCATCGGCGTCGAAATGTCGCCCGTTGTCATCAAAAGCATGAATCATTTCATGGGCCACAGGTGATCCAATGTGAGCATATAGTATGGCTTTGGGATAGACAGGATGCCATATCTGAAATGGCTGCAAAAAGGCAATGGGAATTTTTATCAAATTTCGGCTCAAGTCATACACGGGTGTATAAGTGCTGAGATTGATGTCATCGTTGCTTTCAGTTCTGATTTGCAACTGAGCACCCCTTGATAATTCAATATGTTTCAAAACGTTTCGAACATTTTCAACAAAATTAGAGGAATCCATGTGCAGATTCTCAAAGAAATCATTAAAGTTCTCTTCATCATATGAGCCAATGACAAATTTGAGATTATTTAATTTCCTTGCAGCATGTTCTCTAGACATTTTTGAAATCCACTGATATTTCTCACTAAGGAGGTCGTCTTGAAACACTGACCTGATGTCATGCCATAATTCATAAATTTGCATTTCAAATTCCTTAGAACGAAATTGCTCGTACACAAAATGTTCGATGTATTTGGCAAAATGCGATTTTGTGGTATAAAAGCAAAAGTAATTCAAGTCTATTGTATCTGCATCGACTAGAAAGTTTTGCATCAACAGCAACAGAATGTAATCTTGCACGGTTGATGATTTGGTAGTGGCGATAATTTCTCTTAAATGTTCAAAGTATTCCCCATTTTCAACGTAGATATGCGAGGGTACCTCGGTGATATTTAGAGCTATTTTCAGCAATGCTTCCACATCGATAAAGTCGTTGTAGCTCTCTTTTAAGTCAGCCAATTTACGAAGAGAATATTTTTCCGTTATAGAGTGTCCAGATTTAGTATAATCGATGCCTGCTTTTTGCACAGCATCGTGAAAGGCGAAGATATCAGTCACTACCTGCTTAGCCTGTGCGGAAGTTGCACCAAAGAATTTTTTTAAGCGCTCTTCCAGAGCATGTTGCATTACACTGGACACTTGACTCTCCGCTTGGCCGAGGTAAATCATTGTTTTGTTGCGACTTTTTCGATCGTAGTCGACCTCAATGGATACAATGAATGCTTTGCCAAACATATTGATAATTTCTGCTTCCTTCAACCACCAATTAAAAGATTTTGCGACTTTAGGGTGCTCCCCTTTCTCTAAAAACGAGAATTCCCCAAATTCATCATGAATGCTTCTCAGTGCTTTCCTATATCCCAGGCGATTTCTTTTAATGTTCTGACACGATTCATAAAAATCGCGTATTTTGTCATGAATAACATTGCCAGCTGTTAGATTTTTCAGAAAATTTGTGATTCTTTTGTTCATGGCATCACTGTAGATGTCATATCTGGCAACGGAACCTTGTTGTTGCACTCGTGCTGCATTTATGCGCGCCCAATTGCCACAGGCGTAATTGTAAAAATCACTACATGGATTTTCGCTGGTATCCATCCACGACTTGATGTCAGCTGCTTTGATGCGTCTCAATAATTCGATTTCGTGGGTGCCATTCAATCCGAGACTTACACTCAATCCTACGCATAATAGTGCGGAATAATTCATTAGTAGAGCAGCTACCACAGCTGTACAACAGAAATTGGCGATTGTCGAAAACATAACAAACACAAACGCTTAAAATGAGCTCCTATATTGGACTAATGCCATTTGATTTGTGTCACCTAATTGTTTGATTCTTATCTCGTGAATAGTATTATTTTCGATCAGTGAGTTTGGTTTGAAAATATCACATCGCTGCGTATGAGAACGCAAACATATTTGGGTGAAACATTTAAACGAGGTCAATGTGATTTCTTCGATTGTGGTCTTGATTATGTAATAAATTAGTTTAATTTAATCTGTTTAGTTTTACACAAACGGTTTAGAAACTACAAACTTGTTTTCGGAAAAAGATATACAAAGCAGAATATTGGAAGAAATCAAAAAAAGTTATAACAGAAGAATATTTCCCACAGGGAAGCAATAAACTGCAGTTTGTTGTAACCACAAGACAAGTGTGGCAACTCGGACAGAAGAACATGGAGGGTAAAGCATTGGCAGAATATTATAAAAAATAATACAATTATTTAGTACACGCGACTACCGTTTACTTGATCGTAGGTTCAACCCTGCATACAGCCATCTATCATTATTCGAGCGGCGATCACCTAAATGTGTCTGACAAACACTTCGAGCAATCGAGTAATCGACAACTCTTGTAAATGCTTCTCAAACTATGACATTCCAAATTGTCGTTCAACTGTATGTTCCATTTCTAATGAGTCTAAAAATAGAATGCTTGTAGGTCCACTGAGTGAGAGAAGCTCTCCCCCGTCTCTTTCATGAAATGCAAGGGGATTTGTTTTCTGGTTTAATACAAGCATTGGCAGAACGTACAAATTGCATAGATACAGCACTGTGTCAATTCTAAAACAATAATACCAATCACACAAAACAAACTGCTGGTATAGATTTTGTGATTGAATTTACGTAGTAGTTGAAGCGAAGTCAACTTTAAGTTCTAAGCCTGGCATACTCGTACTTATGCATAGCAGAATTATTCTTTAGCAAACTGCCAATAAGGAGATTTGTAGGAGTTAAGAGTTTTATCGCGAAATATATAATAAAAATGTTAAAAAGTTTTTTTTTGACATTTTTTTCTGCTTTTTTTCACAATTCCGTGTACCAGTCATGAGTTTCGCAAGGACGTAATTTGGAATTTTTTGCAAATTAAATTTTTTTTCAATAAAAAATTTTAATCTATACTCGTATACATAAAATTGTCTACTATGTAAGAAGTCCACGAGGGTTTTACGTGAGTCTTGCCGTGAAGGCCTTACCCACCGTGTGCGACATACTGGACATATGACAATGCGATTTCCAACGTCCCCCCTAGGACAGCCAAGTAAAACTTGCGCTATCTAGGAAAAGGGGCTGACAATTTTGGTACTACCGCAATTGTCAGCTGTTTCTTCGCAGCCAGGAGATACTAAATTGATTATGCTACCTTACAACCTCTGCTACTCTATGGGTCTGTAGCAGCCGGTTGCAATGGTTGCAACTTCATATTTGAGCACAAAGTCTCTACCAGCGATTTTGGTATCAACTACAACCCGCGTGATGCTCCCACTAGGGGTCCTACGCCAAATGATCAGGCGGGAACTCAGTCCCGGAGCCTCCTGATACCCACGCTACTGTAGTGTTTTGTGATCACAATTGTTGCGTGTGTGTGTGTGTGTGGGGGGGCCGTCAGAGTGGCCTTGTTTAAAATCGCAAGGAGATTGAGGGAAGAGAATGTTCCGGGAACCGTGAGGCAGGGGAAAAGGCACCGGCAGGTTATGTTTTAATAGAGGATCCACGAGACATTTAATAGGCACTAAAAAACTTCCACGACAGCCCATTAGGTAGTCATCAGGGCTTCAGGAAGACACTGGTGAAACTAAAAACGAAATATAACGCCCTACACAATTTGGTGACAATAATATGACACCTTACAAATTATTTGTCACAACACCTTACAAATTATTTGGCCAAACTCACTGTTTGAAACTGCGTAGCAAAGCAAAAAGCGAAGCTGTTACCAAATTGTGATTCATACACCATACTTCACGGGATTTTACATACCTGCAAGAGCGCAGACCCCAGGTAGATGGAAGGATCGATACTACACTGCAAGGATGCAGTACCCTCACCAGTGGGAGACGGGGAAAACTTAAAACCTCTTCCGTTCGGCGACGGTGGATAGCAACCATGACATATAGACATAGGAAACAGCCATGCACGTCCGTACCCCTCCAAGAGACTAAAAAGATACAGATGACAGGGCACGTAAATGAAACCTGGCCGTGTATATCCCCATCACACCCGGTACCAGACAAAGCCCGTGGTCAAACTCTGTAGTTAACCCACTCTCAGATTCAACCACTTGCGGTCCAGCGACTGTTGCCCCTGCACACAAGCAGCAGCTGCCGACTATCAAGCTGAACGGGATTGTGAGTGGGATCAGCATGATCCGAACAGTCCCGCAGCCGCTCAACCTTCAGGTCAGATTGCCTTGAACTACTGTGACTTCTATGTAAGTCGAAGCTTTACATATATCACATTCATGGAATGTGGGGGAATTTGTTTGTTGTTTTTTATGTAAATGAAATTCTTGTCATTAACCTTTTGCCATCGTTCAGGCCACATTGTGATGCCAGATTGGAAGAATGACTGCCACTTCCCAGAAAAATACTGGAGCAGTTCGATTTTGTACTTACATTGAAAGATTTTCAATTCAAAAACTTTGCAGTTTGCAGAATAAATGAAAATCCTGTAAGCTGAATGTGACATCATCTCCCATTTAGTCTGCAAATATGTATGAAGCCTAATATGGTCATGGTGAAAATCCCATAATTTTCTCGCCTTCCAGTTCTTTTTTTTTTTGTTCTCTCAGTGCTTTATCAAGTTTCGTCAGTTAGTGATAGTAGAAATCAGAATTTATGATCTGCTTTCCTGGAAGCGGTTCGAAATAAAACACCGACTTAATAGCATAACTTCTTTTGGTGCAATTCAACATTTGATGAAGTTACAGGGCGTTTATTTTGCTTTGTCCAGGGGTCTTTTTCGGTTGACATCGTTGTAAAGAAACCATTTTTCAATCTCAGTAAAAATGCATTTTAAAAAGGAAGCTTTTTCTACTGCTTTTATCCATCCAGAAGAAAACCTCGTTTGCAGTGTTAAAGCTTTGAAGACCTCGTTAAAAATTAAAAGGGACAAATTGAAGAACAGGCAAAAATATATGTATACTTTAGAGCGTAGAATTCTTTCCTATGTGCGGCTTATAATCGATAGAACATTCTATAGGCTGATTTTTTAACCGTAGTTTTTTTAAAAATTGAATAAAATTCTCAAATTTACATCATATATTAAAACTTTTTATTGGAATCGATAAATTGGTCTTTGCCATTTAATTTTTAAAGATAATTTCATGTAAATGTTGTCCGCGGCTCCGTCTTAAAATCTCCATTCGGAAGGTCCAATTTTTTGTCACTCTTTCGAGCATTTCAGCCCATATCCTGTAAGGCTTTAATAGTGTTCGGCTTGTCCACATAGACTAACGACTTGACATAACCCCACAAGTAATAATCAAGAGGCGCTAAATCGCAAGATCTTGGGGGCCAATTCACAGGGCCAAATCGAGGGATAAGCTGCTCACCAAATTCCTCCTTCAACATATCCATTGTTTCACGAGCAGTGTGGCATGTTGAACCGTCCTGATGGAGCCACATGTCAACCAAGTTCAACTCAGCCAATTGGGACAAAAAAAAAAAAAAATTCCTTGTGGTTGAGAAACACATGCCCAATCGCTGAGAACTGCGACGAATTGATATTTCACAATCGTCATTAACACTGGTCGCTATGGCTGCAATATTTTCTTCGATACGCACTCTACGCATGCGAGTCGATGATTTTATGTCCAACAAAATAAATTCGGTGCGAAATTTGGAGGAAACAGCATAATTTGTTGATTGAGCAGGTCGATTATGACGACCATAAAATGGTCGTATCAAACAATGCAAATTTTGCCACCGAGCACGAAATTTGATAATAAATTTCAACGATTTGAAATCATTGCTCGTTTATTAGTCTTTTCATGACGAAATGGCAGAGTATACTGTACACTTTTCACTTTGTTCGATGAAGTTTGGACGAGATTACCAACCAGTGATGCCAACCTGAAAAAATTAAATCTTAAAAAATCACACTATATTATAAAGCTATTAAGTAACAGCAATCTATATGTTTTCATAGTAGAAATACGAGTGTTTTACACAAATAAAAATAGTTATTTGCCAATAAAATGTTGTACTTCATTTCTACGATCTACGGAATCTTTATTTCCCGATATTCAATATTAAACTCACTTCATATTTTCCAAATTTTAAATGATTAATATTTAAGAATTAAAACAAAAATTTATTTAAAATATTTTCTTTTCCCCAATTGAAATTCTATCAGTTTTCGATTGAAAATCCACAATCCGATTTCTTTTGAAATGACTCATATATGTAGAGCCACACATCTCACTCAGATTTATTGTTGAGAGAGACAGCAACGCCATATAATTCTCTTAAACATAATTTTATGTTAGTTTTGATTCATAGTTTTTTGAAAAAAAAAAACAATAATAATAATAACGTAAAGTAATCTCATTGAATTCGTTCATTCATTCATTTATGAAACGGAAATTTTTAACTTTGGTGCGATAAGACTTGATGGCAAACTTCGATTAAGAAACGACGAACTAATCACTAGTCTTAGTCAAAATTTAACATTCAGCCAAAGCGGTTTCAATCTGGACAATGATTTTCGAGGTGACACAAACAAATGGCGCATTATTTTTTCTCCTCATCAATTTTGTTATGCTGCCATTAAACGCCCAGAGTTTGGAGCAATCAGAAGAGGAAGATT
Source organism: Philornis downsi (assembly GCA_019455685.1). Lineage (NCBI taxonomy): Eukaryota > Metazoa > Arthropoda > Insecta > Diptera > Muscidae > Philornis > Philornis downsi. The sequence goes on along the minus strand of JAHXMU010000087.1, from coordinate 245,522 downwards.
CCGAAGCCAAAGCGCTTTTGGAGAAGGAACTACTGAGACGCATCAAAGGAGCTGACATCAAAGCATGGATGGATCCTGAGGAGGATCCCTGCAACGATTTCTATAATTTTGTCTGCGGCAACTGGCAGCGCATCAATTCGGCCCAGGTGATGAATGAAAATGTGGTAACGAAATACAATAAATCCCAAAAAGCCATGGAAAAACGATTTAATATACTTTTAAATAATTTACAAACAGGAGACCCAATAGAAGACAAAATAAGCGATTTCTATGAATCGTGTCAAAATATCCAGCGTAATGATTGGAAATATAGATCGGGTCTGAAAAAATTCTACGATGTCTTTGGAAAATTCTCATACAGCCTAAAGAACGGTCGCAGAAAAGTAACAAAAACCTTCAGTTGGTGGGTGAAATTGGCCCATTTGTATAAAATGTATGGGCGGAAGGATTTCATTATAGATATCGATCAGAATTGTGATCTCCTGAACTGTAACCAGACTATGATATATTTGGGCAAACCGCAGTCAGAGCTCTCTAGTGATGACAGGCAGCAAATGGCCATGAGCCTGCAAAAGTTCTTCAATGCCACCGCCGAAGAGGCTAAACAAGTGGTAAACGATGTCTATGATTTTCAAGCTGCTCTATCAGAAGCAGGCATTACAAATTTCCCCCAATATGGACAAACGTTAAATGATATTTATACACTCTATAATACCAGCGATTTGCAAGAGAAATATAGAGATTATTTTGATCTGATCACAATGCTAAAAATTTCATTTAACACCACAGAAGATCAACTGCAACAGGTATATGTGAGAAATGACGGATACCTGGATAGAGTGGGAGAAATTATCAATAAGACTGAAACTGCAATTGTGGACGATTACATTCTGTGGCTGCAACTGAAAGATTATGTAGTGGATGCGGAAACCACCGATATGGATACGTTTTGTGCCAATGTGACTCGAAAATACTTTGGAACGTACATAGAACATGCAATGTATGAAGAATTTCGATCTGAAGAATTTGAAAACGAAACTTTTGCGGTGTGGAATGATATCAAGGAAGTGTTACTGAATGACCTGCAGGGCAACAAATATCATTGGATATCAAGAGCCACCCGAAATCATGCCATCAGCAAGTTAAACAACATGAAATTCCAGATAAACTCATATGACGATCAAAGATTCAATGACTTCTTTAAGGGTTTACGCATCGATTCTGCTAATTATGTTATGAATTTGCACAATATACTGAAACGTCAGGAATTATGGAGAAGATATAAATTGCGGATGGCACCCAATGTGTTCAGAGGTGATGAAGAACCGATATCTACACCCACTTACTATCTACGTCAAAATGTAGTGAAGATACCAACTGCAATCCTTCAACCGTTTCATTTTTGGCATCGCCAATACCCCAAGGCTATCCTGTATGGGACTGTGGGATCTTTGCTGGCTCATGAAATGATTCATGCCTTCGATGACATTGGCCGACATTATGACGCCAATGGCAATGTGAACAGCTGGTGGGATAGCAACTCGGAGGATCATTTTGAGGATCGACGTCTTTGTTTTCAAATTCAATATTCCAACTATTCATATGGCGAATTTCAACTGGTGAATAGTACCATTCAAAAGGAGAATATTGCTGACAGTGCCGGTGTGAAAATCGCCTATATGGCTTACAATCGTTGGCTTGAAAGGGAGCAGCAAGTGCATTCTAATGTAGCTGCCCTCGAAAAGCTTCAAAATTTACCGTACAATCATTTGCAGTTGTTTTTTATCAGCTACGGTCAGCACTGGTGTGAAGACGTGAAACCTGAATATCACAGTTCATATGCCAACAATGAAGTCTATCCACCCGGCAGAAATAGACTCACAGGATCTCTAGCGAATTTTCATATATTCTCGTTAGTATTTAAGTGTGCCCCAAAAACGCCCATGAATCCGACAGAAAGATGTGAAATGTTCTAGTTAATATACGAGTAGGGAAAGGATAATAAATAATATGTAAAATAGAGTGAAGGGTAGTTTTTCTGCAGTATTTTTTTTTCGAATTGGTTGTGTTTCAGTTGACAAATTAAAAAGAAGAGAGTGAAAACCGGGTATTACCTGAAATGACTATAAGACACATGACTATTGCTGACTTAATTGCTATAGTTAAGCATTACAAGAGCAGTTATATTTCATGTTTTTTATACTGAGCACAAAACTGCCAAACGATGTATCCTGTAAATATCGGGTTAAAAGAAGATAGAAGTAGGTTTGAGCGTATTTTACGAAATTGCTTTTCTCTCCTTAGACCTTAACTAAAACGCAGAAAAAGTAATAAAGTAAATGATGGTCACCTCATTCAAAGACAATGATTTAGAACAATGAATCTGAGATGTTCAGTTAAGTGCAAAGAAGGTACTCCAACCGTTTAGTGTTTTTGCTCGAAAAATATAAAGTTGATATCACCTTTATCTAGGAAGCTTAATTGACCGGACCAAAGCTGTACTTAGCCTGTACTTATTCTGAGTATAAATTAGTTTCGATCCATTCTAATTTTGATGCTAAAATTCATGACAATCACGTCCATTACAGCTTTCCCCTGCATCATCCCTACAAATATATTCTATCAAAAAGTACCAGGAATTCATATATTTATGACGATAAAAAATCCATTAATCAAATATGAAGGCGGTCCCAAAACTGGTCGACCTAACAAAAAAGACACAGAAAAGTTGGAAAAAAATTTCTTTATTTTTCAACATAATCTCCTTTTAGCTCGATACACTTTTTCCCGTAATATCCAATAGCTTCTGTACCCTGTTTATAGTAAGAACTGTCAAAATCTTTAAATAGCCATCAACCGCAGATTCCACATCTTCATTGTTGACAAATCTTGTACCACCGAACCATTTTTTCAAGTTTGGAAATAGAAAACAGTCTACGGGAGCTAAATCTGGTGAATAAATAAATATGCTTTATTGTGGTCAAACATCACCAAACACTGAAACATCTTCACAAAGCTGTTTTTGTTCTATTGAAAGCAAGCGCGGCACCCATTTTGCGCACAGCTTTCTCATCTTCAAATCTTCGGCCAATATACGATGTATACACCTTTTCCGACCTTCAGTTGGCGATCATCCAATACCATTTTGTTGAAACTCTGCTACCAAATATTTTACGAAGGAGCAGACAGACTCTCCCAGAGTAGAATATAGCTTGGCTTTAATATTGGTTGGACTGTGACCTTTGAAATGGAAATATTGAATTGCATAACGACGACCAATTTTTTCCATGTTTAGACATTTACTGAGATCGTTTACATTTGATCTATACGTCAAGTCGCCTAGTTTTGGGACCGACTACGTAGTGATCGAATGCCTTTTGCGGAAAGACCAGTTTACGCCACGAATTTTCTTTTATTCTTGTCATTCTTTTATTCTTGTAAAATGTGTTTGATAAGTAGTAGTAGAAATAGCTTATTTCTATACAACCTAGTGCTTCCAGTTGCCGGAATTTATGGAAATATTTGAATATTTAAATACTCTTCTGAGCTTTGAATGTTAATTTTTTCAAGACAAAATATTTTTAACACTTTTCTGTAATTTTCGAAAAACTGAAAAAGTCGTAGGGAAAAATTGGTTTTTCGGAAAAAACTTGGTAGGCCGGTCTAAAACTTTTTTCGTAAAACTCTCTTCGTCCCCTCTCCGTCTCCTTCTCTATTTTCCTCTTTCTATTTCTCTTTCCCTTTCTCTTCCTTGTTTTCCTTTTCCTCTTCCTTCCTTCCATCTTCTCTTCCTCTCTTTCTTCTTCTCTTTCTCTTTCTCCTTCCCCTTCTCCTTCTCCTTCTCCCTCTCCTTCTCCTCCTTCTTCTCCTTTTCTTCTTTCTCTTTCTTCTTCTCCTTTTCCTTCTTCTCCTTTACTCTCACCCCCTTTTTTTCCATTACAATTATTATTACTACAATTACAATTATTATTATTATTATTATTATTAGAGTATACAGTGATCGACCGTGGCTCGATAATTAGTATACGCGATTATCGTTCGAATGATCCCGGGTTCAATCCCATATACAGCCACCTACAGTTATTTGAGCGGCGAATTGTATCTGACGAACACTTCAAGTAATCGAATAATCGACAATTCTGATTAATGATTCTCAAACCGTGACGTCCAGAATTGTCCCGTTGGGTGAGAAGCTCTGCCATATCTCATTCATTGGATGCGAGGGAATTTGTTTTTTTTTTATTAGAGTATGCAAACTGATAAAATCAATTTTTATGGCAAAGACCGAATGAGACCTTTTGTAAAGCGTAATTTTTAATGAACAGGTTGTTTATTTCGATTAATATATTTGAAGACTCGAATATCATTTTAATATTTGCGAAGTAATTTTCTTTAAGTTATAAAAATAACGAGAGTTATATTCTGATTTGTTTTGAATAATAAAATCTGTACTAATATCGGATATTTTCTACCTTTTAGAATGAATGGCAATATTGTATTGTATGAAAAGTGCGCCACTGATTTGAATATTCATAACCAAACCGAACTTATCTAAATTGTTACAAAAATCTACAGTAAATAGTGATTTGAAAGCTATATTGAACAGGCCAGTCCACGTTTAACCCGATAAGTTGACATTTTTTCGCTTTCTAAGTGATTTTACTTACGGGAATAAAGGTAATGTTAAAAATTGCTTTAAAAATATGTTGGCCTTTTTTATTATTCTATCATTAACGTTGAATCAATTTCCATCGATGCCAAGGCTCATCATCAGCATCGATTTACTTATCACAGCAAATAAAAAGCTTCAAGTAAGAACTGCTTGATTTTCCTAACGTGAATTTAAAATCCGATTTTTGCCTCAAAATATTAATCAATAACGCCAAGATATTGTGTCAAATTGTTTTTGTTACTAATTTTTAATATTTCATCATCATTTTATTCATTTTTACTCAACAGGGAAGATCCAAATACAGCATGTTTAAGCAAAATCCGATTATTTATTTAGTTTTTCTGTAGCAATGAGGTTTTAGTACTTCTTTTAAGACACTAAAATCATTTTTCTTTGTTTATTAACAAAATTCGATTATAGTTCTTGTAAGGAAGGAGGCTTTGAAATATTATTTTTCCAACATTTGAATGTTTCAAATTTGTTAATTTTTAAATTTTAATTTTTTAAATTTAAATTCTAAAAGTTTAAAAATTTAAAAGTTTAAAAATGTAAAAATTTTAAAATTTTAATTTTTATTTTAAATTTTTAAACTTTTAAATTTTTATATTTTAAAACTGTAAGCTTTTAAATTAAAAACTTAAATTCATAAATTTTCAAATTTGTAAATTTGTAAATTTTAAAATTTAAAATTTTAAAATTTTAAAATTTTAAGATTTTTAAATTTTTAAATTTTTAAATTTTTAAAATTTTAAATTTTTAAATTTTTAAATTTTTAAATTTTTATATTTTGAATTTTTTTTTTTAATTTTTGAATTTGTAAATTTGTAAATTTTTAAATTTTTAAATTTTTAAATTTTTAAATTTTTAAATTT
>JAHXMU010000087.1:217812-239968 GCA_019455685.1 Philornis downsi | reverse complement strand
AAATTTTTAAATTTTTAAATTTTTAAATTTTTAAATTTTTAAATTTTCAAATTTTTGAATTTTTAAATTTTTAAATTTCTAAATTTTTAAATTTTTAAATTTTCAAATTTTTTTCTTTGTTTAATGTAAAAATTCGATTATAGTACTCGTAAGGAAGCTTTTAAATGTTAATTTTCTAATATTTGAATGTTTGAAGTTTCTGTTTGAATAACCTTTTCCACTTCGTAAAAATATATCCAAGCTATTTCACAGCAAAATAAAAAGGGTTTTGACTTATATATCCTCTGAGCACAATGGCTCGGAAACTGGAGTTCTGAATCTGAAATACTTAAACACCTCCGCGTAACAATTTTTTCGACGCCACAAGATTTTTTCCGTAGTCACATCGTTTTCCTTTAAGCTGAATGCTACTGTAGTAATTTCTAGAATAATTATTTTAGACTTTCTTTACACTGAAATAAATTTCAATAACATACTTACATAACAACAAATAACATACTTACAATAACCACAAAAAAAAAAAAAAAAATCCAAAAAAAAATTATTAAAAAAAAGACACAGGAAAGGTATAAAGTTACATCTAATTTTTGCTCACTAAACAGATTTGAATAAAAAACTAGATCTAGTGGGGAAGATCCTAATTGCCAATACTCCTCACCAATAAACCATCAAGAACGCAAAAAAAAAAAATAAAATAAATACATTGTCAGCAAGTGTAAAATGTAATTACTGTGTCATGACTAAAGCATTTACAATTTGCAAAATTTTCTATGATTTATATTCGTTCCAAAGCTGAAACCTAAATTTATGTGATCTCCGTAACGACATGTTTCTCGGTCTTCTCTTTTGTGGGGATTTACGTTAAAGGAAACACTTAACACACTTACAACTGTTCACTTTATTTTTGTGTGCCATTTCCGGTTTACATGTTGCCATTTCTTAGACCAAACACACACGAAGACAAATACAGCGTTCGTTATAATAAGAGACAGTACACACGCATACGCAAATACAGACACAACTTTCATTTTCATTTGCTAGAGCCCTCATGTGTGAATTGTGCGATTGTGTTCGTCTGTCTGTCTGTCTGTGTCCTGGGATGACATAGATTTTAGTTTTGTTAAACGTGCACACTTCCATGAACGCAACTTGTTTCTTTTTGTGTTTTTTTTTTGTTGTGTCTTTTACATTTTGGCACATTCCTCTTCGAAGGAATGCAATTTCATCGTACAGAAATAGAGTTCAAGGTTATTGTTGTGTGTGTCCTGATTGGCTGGTGTTTGTGTTTCAGTACGTGTCTTATAGTGATTTCTATTCATTATTTATTAGCTCCATTTAACACAGAAATGTCTATTAAAGTATGTACTCTCGAGTAGTTGGCCGGATGGAAAATACTCGTATATTGCATTTAGCACAAGGGTTATCCATTTTTCGCTTTCAAAAGTAAAGTTAAATGAAACACACATGAAGCTATGATTTCGATGAAACTTTTCTTTCATTATAATGCTGTACGAAATACAATGTCATTTAAATAACCGCCTCTGAATTGGTTACAGGTTACAGGTGGATCCTTTTGTGGTAGTTTTCGACCGCTTTTTTTGCACATTTCGGACGGTATCTTGGTGATAACTTGACGAATGTCGGTTTTCAAATGCCCCAAACATTGGGGATTATCCGCCTAAACACGATCTTTGGCATAGCGAAACAAAAAAGGTCTAACGGCGTCAAATCGCATGATCTTGGTGGCCAATTGACGTCGCCAAAATGTGAAATTACGTTTTTCAGAAACTTCTTATGCAATAAAGCCAAAATCGGTCGTGTTTTGTGGCTCGTGGCACCGTCTTGTTGAAATTACATATCGTCCAGTTCATAATCTACAATTGCAGACCAAAAAAGTCGGTTGCCATACGGCCATAGTACTCTGAAATGAAATTCGGAATTCGCCACCTTTTCACTAATATAGGGTGACGCATAAGCAACGTTAATCAGTGAATACTTTTTTATGTAAGCCTCTTTTTTTGTCTCTTTACAGAACTAACTACATAAAACTTGGGAAATTTATGATGGAAAGGCTCAGCACAAAACAAAGAACCAAAGTTGTTCAATTTTACTTTGAAAATCAGCATTCGATTATTCGGATCATATCGAAATTTCTTTCATGTTCGAAATGCTCCTAGCGCTCCAACAATTTACCGATTGGTTCAGTGTTTTGGGTAACAAAGGGTTATCTGTGATCTTCCGCGTGCTGGAAGACTTCATGCAGTTCGAAATGAAGTGACCATTGCTCGAGTGCAAGCAAGTATTGAGGAAAACCCCGAAACTTTCACCAGGCGAAGTTCTCAGCAGTTAGAGATGTCTAGGCGGTCTTTGCGAAGAATTTTACAATGTTACTTCTTTTCCCATATAAGATGCAATTGCTTCACGAGTTAAAATCAAATGCGAATGCGCAAGAACGCATTCAATATAGTCGCCATTAACGTTACTTATGCGCCACCCTTTGGAAGCGATATTTTTGGCAGTGCGTACATTGCGATGTTGTACAGGCCTGACCAAATCTATAATGCTTCTAGTCCCTTCAAATTTCTCTAAAATCTTGCATATTCCTTGCACAGTAGGTGGATTATGACGACCATAATCATCACCCCGTAATGTACGGAAAGTACCAGCATTTGAATCATCACTTTGTAGTAAGTTTTAACTATTTTTACGCGTTCTTCGGTTGTTAAACGATCCGTATTAGTTAATGGCAAACCTTTCACTAAAAAAATAGCACTTCAGATGACAGGTATTTAACAGCTAACAGTTTTGCCGTGATTTTGAAACCACTAAATTGTAAACCCGTTACATGTTAAATAGCCTAGGTCCAAGAGTTTGAGATGTTGCGTACACAAATGCAAATACGTGAGTACTGACTTATAATTACGTGCTGCATAAGGCATATGGGAAAAAATAAGAAATAACACTTAAATTTAAGCATATTTTTTGACCCTTGACCATATCTTATGGGCAAAATATGGGATATATGAAAGAGATTTGGCAAACATGGCACTGGTTTAGAAAATATGTATTCGAACAAAAGGAAAGTTGAGTCACAAGCTTTGCAAAAAAAGGTCATAGCTGTCAAAGTAATCGATAGCCTGTCCTTTGGGTAGTAAGTAACTATTAATCAGGAAGTTTTCATAGGCTTTGTATAAATGAACCAAAAACTGAAATTGAATTTCGAAAAACTTCAACTCGGACAGACCGTGAAATTGTTAAGATGATAAAGAAAGATCCGTTTATTTCGTCACAAACAATTGTATGGTAATATCTTTAAAACTGAATATTCATCACAGTACAGTACGAAGACGGGCTGTAGAAAACAATTTAAAAAATTACAGACCAGCCAAAAAACCATTGCTTACAATAAGGCATATAAAAAATAGGTGAGTTTTTATTTTTAGTGTAATGCTGTATTAATATTACTATTATTTCTTTGGAAAAGGTTAAAATTTGCTAAAAGACATCGCAATTGGTCAGTAAATAAGTGGAGGACAGTACTGTTTAGCGATGAATCTAAATTTAATCTAATTCAATCGGATGGAATGCAGACCGTCAGACGACACAGAGGACAACGTCTTAAAACCAAGAACATCCTCGTCACTGCCAAGCATGGTAGTGGAAATATAATGGTGTGGACATGCTTTTCGGCTCAAGGACCTGATCCATTTCATAAAATAGATGGAATAATGAACGGTGAGGGATATCGAGCCATACTACAACACCAAATGCTACCCCATGCAGAGTGGAATATGCCACTTCGATGGGTGTTTCAACATGATAACGATCCGAAACACACATCGAAAGTGACAAAAGAGTGGCTAACAAACAATAGGATTCAAACTCTTGATTGGCCGGCACAATCACCTGATTTGAATCCTATTGAAAACCTTTTTGGCATCCTTAAAAGGAGAGTGGCAGGACATCGGTTTTCCAACAAAGAGGAGCTATTCAACAAGTTGAAAACTGAGTGGGGAAAACCTTCCGGAGGATTGTTTTTATTCATTAGTTGCCTCAATGCCAAAAAGGTGCGAAGATGTTATTAAAAACAAGGGCGGATACACAAAATATTGATTTTGTTGCTATTGTTTTGCGCAAGTGAATTTCGACTCTGCTGTACATTTTTTCATATTTCTTTTAAACGCAATTGTTGTTGTTGTTGTTGTTGTTGTAATGTATTGGTTTTATAGCTTAATAATAGCTCTGAGAAAAAAAAATGGTAAGCCTTGTTTTAAATATTTTGTTTTTATGAAAATTATATATTTATAGTCTGGAGTACATTTTGTTGCTTTTGTTTTGCGCAACACTGTATGTTACAGGATTATAGTAAATACGTGAAATATGATTTATAAAAGCACAACCTGTTCGTTATAATTATTATTTTGGAAAAAAATCGAAAAAATTATTATTTTGGAAATTTTTCTAATATTTAAAGGGGATGCTATTCAACTTTGATTTATACGTAGCTTTCGTTAACTTCAACTTCCAGGGAAATATAAAATCTTTGAAACCTTGCAGAAAATATGAAATAGGGCGACATTGACATTGTTTTAAGAGAGAATAATCAGTTATATAGAAAAATTTATCAGGACCCTCGAAGTACTCTTCAGATTAGCCAATGGCATCATCATTTGATGCAAACATTTTCTCTCGTAATATCTTTTCGTTATTTTACAATAGGTAATGAGTGGACAGTTTTTAGTATACACTGGACTAGGCAGAAATTTGAACTTCGACTTATACTGTTTTTTTTTTTTTTAACATCGGTAAACATCGATTGTGTCACGGTGCATTGTCCGTCTGTATTCTATTTTTATTTTTATTGAAAATTGTAAGTCTTCGATTTTTGCGAATGAGTCAATTAAGATTTGAGGTTCTAATGCTATGATAATGCCGCACCTGGAAATATTTCATACCAAAATTATTTTTCCCTATTAGTAAAAGAAAATGTACACAGCTTGCCATTAATGTTGAACGGCCCATTGAGGTGATTTTCATCTCATTTTCCTAAACAACAATTTCCTTACAAAATTTTGCTATTTCCGATATCCTTTCCTAACTCAAAAATTCATATTTATATTCAAACATAATAATCCTTCGTTTATTTTATTTCCGTTTCCTTAACAACCAGGAAACAGTTTACCACCACCTGTACGTATGTTCAAAATCCTATTGTTTTTACAAAATTTGGGTTTAGGCATTGTAAGTCCTCCTCGCATCATTTCACGTAAATTATTTCCATTGCCAAATCTTCACCACAGGTAAGCACAACTGCCAGCACGAAGCGAAGGAGTAAAGTAAAGGCAAACATTCGCAAAAATAAAACTTTAAGGAATAAATTTATCATAATCCTTGTAAATGTGAAAAGCAACAAGAACAGAGTGCAGAAAGCAAGAGTGTAAGAGGCATTTCCACAACCGGGCAAACAATGCCTAATGATTAGAATAAATATGTAAATACTTTAGTACTTTGTTTTCCATTGTCGTAAATTGTCTTCTTGCTATCCACTTTCTTACCACTTACAATTTTATTAAGTTTAAGCAGATGAGAGGAGCGATAGAAAAACGTCCTTTGCGTTGCGATGCAAGCTGATGGTGGTCAAGTTAAAGTTGCCGTTGATGTTGCCCATTTGTTGTTACTTTGCGATAACAAAATGAAGAAAAATAACCAGACGCAATGAGGCAAATTTCGTTTATTGATAAATTTTCTATGTAATGCCTTTACACTCAGGGAAAAATGTCATGAAACATAGAAATAACTTTTCAAAGAAGAGTGATTGTTTGACATTTGAACGATTGTTATTGTTTGCTAGTACAAGGTACGAGGTTAGTAAAAATGGAGCGCTACACGAATGAACAGCGCATTCTCATAGTGGAATTGTTTTACCAAAATGGTGAAAGTTTTGCGGCTACAGTTCGCAAATTGCCATCAATTTGGGGTCACTATAATGCTCCAAAAGAGTCAACTGTAAAGGGATTAATAGATAAATTTGCCAAAACTGGATTTGTTAGTGATGTAAAGACAACAACGCGCCTTCGACCAGGTCGATCGACCGAAAATGTCTCAGCTGTATGTGATGATGTTGCTCAAACTCCATCTACCTCAATTCGACACCGAGCTCAGCAAATTTCAGTCTCCAAATCCACTATGCAGCGAATTTTGACGAAAGATTTGCATCTTCAGACATGCAAAGTTCAATTGACTCAGGAACTGAAGCCAGCTAACCATGGACAGCGAAGGGAGTTCGTTAATTGGGTATTGGAGAGATAACATGAAAATGCTGATTTTGCCGGTAAAATCATCTTCAGTGACGAGGCCCATTTCCATCTTGATGGCTTCGTTAGTAGGCAGAATTGTCGCATTTGGGGTGAGGGAAATCCTCGAGTGATTCACGAGATGCAAATGCATCCTCAACGTGTTGTGTGATGTGGATTTTGGGCTGGAGGAATCATTGGACCTTTTTCTTATGAAAATGAGGCATGTCAATGGTGTTCGGTATCGTGAAATGATAACCAGTTTTTTCGTGCCTAGAATTGAAGAAATGAATGTGGAGGGCATGTGGTTTCAACAAGATGGCGCCACATGCCATACAGCCAGAAAAACAATTCAATTGCTGCATTTGTTATTTAAATCTTGCGTTCTTGTTGGGACACCCTTTAAATCTCTAATTGGAAGACATTCTAAGGGGTGGGCAGAGCAGAGGACTAAGACTGGCTACCAGGCTTAAAAATGAGTAATGCGAATTTGTCTATTTCTCAAAAATGGGCTGGTCATGAGCGAAAAATTTAAAATTTTCGGAATTTCTAAAGGGTTTCGTTTCTGATAAGAAATATTCAAAAAGTCTCCAAATAAAAGAGAAAACGACAAAAGAGAAAAACGTTCACATCTCGGAATAGGTCTTCCGATTGAGATTATTTTATAGTCAATTTCTAAGTAAAAATATATTATTTTCTCGAATATTGTAATGGCTGTTTTCTTTATATAGAGTGGCGCATAAGTAACGTTAAGATTTGATCAGTGAATACATTTTTTGTTAAAGTTTTTTTTTTCGTCTCTTTATAGAATTAACTAAATAATACTTGGAAAATTTATGATGGAAAGGCTCAGTACAGGACAAAGAACCAAAGTTGTTCAATTGTACTTTGAAAGACAGCATTCGATTATTCGAATCATATCGAAATTTCTTTCATGTTCGAAATGCTCCTAGCGCTCCAACAATTTACCGTTTGATTCAGCGTTTTGGGCAACAAAGGGCTGTCTGAGATCTTCCGCGTGCTGGAAGACCTCGTGCAGTTCGAAATGAAGTGGCCATTGCTCGAGTGCTAACAAGTATTGAGGAAAACCCCCCAAACTTGTGCCAGGCGACGTTCTCAGCAGTTAGATATGTCTAGGCGATCTTTGCAATAAATTTTACATCTTTTCCCATATAAAATGCAATTGGTTCACGAGTTAAAACCAAATGATGCACAAGAACGCATTCAATATAGTCGCCGTTAACGTTACTTATGCGCCACCCTTTAGTTGTACGAAGCAGTTGGTTTCGGGTTTTGATGATATACATGCATTTCGCTTTGAGTGTTGGATGGCTCTGCTGGAACATTTGTAAATGTGGCCATTATTTACAACTTATTGGTCATTTGTTTCGGGTATTTGTTATGCTCGTTTTCCTACTCTTTATGCAATTTATCATTTTTCCATTTCATGATTTTAATGAAAAACAAAATGGGAATGTTAAAGAAATTAAGATATATTGTGGTTTATATTGTTTATTTTCAACAGAACTACAACTTTGTGTTTTTTACAGACACATTTCATGAATACGAAATGAAACATATTTCAAGGGGTCATAAATTATCATGAAAAGGGTCAGTATTTGTAAAACATTACAAACTTTGGATATATTCGAGCCCAACTTCGGTCATTCTTCTATCCTATGTAAAGCGTTAATTGATACTCTCACACACGTAACATCCGTTAATACAATTTCTTTTATTAGAAACAATTTTCTTTCACAAGCCATACATTTTATGGATTTAATTTCGAAGCATACATTTTGCACACGTAACCTTGCAAAAGTTTTAACACATTAATAAAAGATTTATAGCTCAATTGGCTGCTGAAATTGAAGTTCAAACTTACGAATCACTCTCGAGATTATTAAATCCCCAAACACCACACATACTCCTACAATTCATACAGCTAATTCAAATACATTGACTGTTTGCCCTGGAAGCCTCTTCCTTGCTAAAACTTGTAGTGGTCCTCGACCATCGATTTTTCTGTTCATGGACGTGTGTGCGTGTGTGAGAGAAAGTATTTTGGTCCTCTCCATGATTCATGATTTGCCATAATTGTAACATTGGACGTTGGATACTGGCTGCTGGCTGGTCAATGCGGCTGCTGCTCTAATAGCGGGGAAAGTGAAGTGCACGAATCATTTTCATTTCCTTGATTGCCCTCAACATGAACTGACAGTTCAATTTTCTTGGTTTCTTTTTATTTTATTCAATCACAACGAAAATGACATAAATCGAAGGATGATATTCTAAGAGATTTGCTTTAACGCAGCAGCAGTTACATTTTATATAAAAATGAATATTTCATGAGAATTCATTCATTCATTCATTGATAGAGATGACATTTGAAGATATCTCAGGTTTATTGAATTTGTTTAAGTAAAAACATTTTCACAAATGAGTTTATCATTAAACTAGTGGAAAAATCTAGATATTTCTTATGTAACGCTTTAACTAGAACAAATTGTTGTAAAAACTGCTTTTAGAATCCCACTCAGAGACAAGATCTTCGTAAATTTTGTTATAGATTTCAGAAGATTTCATTTGAAAACGGGGACATCCATTCGGATATCCCTTAGGAAATCATAAGCTGTCCGAAATTTTATATTACAATGTTAAACAATAGAGCAGCCATTTCCTCATTTCACAGTCTTATCTTTATAGGAAGAAATAGGAAATAGGAGGATTTATAGGAGGAAATAGAAAGCAGCAATCAATCAAACGAAATCAATCGAAATTAAACTAAATTTTGCACATTTTATGTCCTTTGCTCAGTTAATAGATCGAAATTAGGAAATAAGAATTAGGAGGATTTATTGGAGAAAATAGGAAGCAGCAATCAATCAAACAAAATCAATTAAAATTAAGCTAAATTTTACATATTTCATGTCCTTTGCTCAGTTAATAGACCAAAACTTGAATAACTGCCTTTGAAGGTTTTTATTCTTCACAATGTAACTGACAATCATGCAAAAATAACAAACACGGTGTTTGTTGAACACTCAGCAAACAAGATGAAAGTCATTCCAAAGAATACTACGAGGTGTGTTCAAAAAATAACGTGAATTTTCATTTTTCTCAAAAATGTTTATTTATTCATCAATTTCTAATTTATCTCCTTCAAAGTAGTCCCCCCCTCTCAAATATAATAAACTTGTGCTAGCGTTTTTTCCAACCATCGAAGCAGTTCTGATATGCACTTTTTGGTATGTCCTGGAGCACTCTCAGCGATTCGATTTTTATCTCCTCAATCGTCGCAAAACGTCGTCCTTTCATGGGTCTCTTCAATCTTGCGAACGGGAAAAAAATTGCAGGGGGTCAGACTACCTTGAAAGGGCCTCCAGACCCACTCCCATAACTACGTCATAGTAGCCCTACGCCGAGCAAACGCTCTGGAAGCAAATTCCGTTGCTCTGGCCAAAACTCCTTGGGTAGATTGCACATTGCTGACTATCCAGTCATCACTTGACCTAATTATCGATAATCCCTGGAGGTCCCTTATAAGTATCTGCATATAACAGACATTCGCAGAACACATGACGCCAGTTTTCATTTGGTGCACGACTCGCAATCGGACAGGGCATTGAGTGTCAGTAAGAAACCAAGACAGAGGTGGCTGAGGTATGATAACGGTGTTGCTTTTGGCCAAATAATCTCTCACAAGCAAAGATGAGTGGGCAGGTGCATTATCATGCATTATTGCTTCACGCAAACGGGGCATAACTTCAAGGTAATACTTCTTATTTGCCGTACGACCTTGTGGTAAGAACTTCTGATGCACTACGCCATGGTAATCGAAAAAAACAATGAGCAAAACCTTGACATTCGATCGAACTTGGCGTGCTTATTTAATATTGGCTCTCCTGTACTCTTCCATTGGGACGATTAGACTTTGGTTTCGATGTCATAACCATACTCGTATACCCATGATTCGTCACCAGTTATAACCCTTTTAAGCAAAATCTGGATCATCGTTGACGTCATTCAACAATTCCTGAGCGATTCCCATGCGACGTTGTTTTTGGTCAGAATTCAGCAATTTTGGATCGAACTTCGCTGCCACACGCTTCATGGCCAAAATTTCCGAAAAGATTGCATAAAATGAGCCAACCGATATGCCGACATCCTCAGCAATTTCTCTAATTGTGATGCGACGATTCTCCATAACAATTTTCTTCACTTTCTCAACATTTTTATCGGTGGCCGGTGAGCTGGGGCGTCCAGAGCGAGCGTCGTTATTCACATCTTCTCGACCTTCGGTAAAAAACTTGTACTACTTGTAAACATTTTTTTGACTCTGAGTACTCTCACCGTATGCCACTGTCAACATTTCAAGTGTTTTTGAGCGTTAAATTCCATTTTTTTTACACAAAATTGATGCAGAAAATCGCGAACATGCAAACACTTGCCTTATTTATGCCTCTCACAAAAAAACTAAACATGCTATATGGATAAAACCGTCAACATATCTTCGATACGAGTGTACCAACATAAAAAAATAATAATAATCGAAAGTCGAATGTACGTAGCCCGCAAAATTTGAGAATTCACCTTATGTTTTGAACACACCTCGTATTTTCATAGATTTCACAAATGCTATAAGAGCATCATAATTCCTGCCCTCTTAGGAAGCTGATTTTAATCACATGAATGGGACCAATGAAATAAAGGCGTTGTAGCCGACAGTTGTTGTGAGAATTTTTAGTATTTTTTCTTATCTTTTTTTCTTGTTTCCGATACAAAGACCTTGAACTTTTCTTACATCTGTTCAAAATGGTTGTCCATTAAAAATTTAAATGAATTAGTTGTGTGAATTCTGATCAAGAGAAGAAAATTTTCATAAAAACCATATAAAGAGTTTTCCTGGCTACAGAGGGTCTGGGGAAATGATTGTAAAAAGGTGTTAAAAATAACAGCATTCCTCCTATGAGAAGGCCATGTTAAATTCATCGATGATTACCCATTTTTTTCCACCACTTCTAGACTACGATCAGCGGATCTTTTTAAATTTCCTAGATGATATTTTTTATTGGTTGCTTCGAATTGGTTGCTTCGAAACTGACATATACCTATAGTCTAAATTACCATGTTGCTTCTGATGTTTTTTGTTTTATTATATTCCAATTTAGGTGTTAGCCACTTGAAATATTACCAACTCTACGCTGTTTTCGCTGCTACAGCGACTAACCGGCTAACAACAGCGCGCTCATTTTTTGACAAGCGTCAGTTTATTATGTTGTTTACTAGTCTATGAAAGCATATCGTTGTACGACGCAGTTAAAAATAGTTATCGAAATGGAATTCAAACGCAGCAGTTATATTGCTTTTTACTGGGCTAAAGTCACAACCAACCACTGCTGATGAGTTACAAAACTTACGTGTGAACAAAATGTTTGTCTATTATGTTGTTTACAAGCCTATAGAAGCATATCGTTATACGAAGCAGTTAAAAAAGTTATCGAAATGGAATTCAAAAGCAGCAGTCATGTTGCCTTTTACTTGGCTGGAAAGTCACAACCAGCTACTGCTGATGAGCTACAACATTTACGTGCAAACAAAAAGTTTGTGTACAAAGGAACGTACAAAGGTCCAGGTACGTTACAACAACGTTGGTGGCGTCAAAGAAAAAAAACGTCAAAGTCATCATTGTCGCCTGAAATGGTTTGAAAGGCAAAGACCAGATTGCAATGGAATCCATGATAAAGCGCATTTCAATTGGCGAATTTTCCAATGTGTCTGCTCGTAGCATGGGACGCATATAAAAAAAAATGAACCACGACTGAACACCTACAAAATACAAAAAAATAAAATAAATCAATTTTAAACACCTGCACAGAAGGCAGTTCACTTTGGGAGCTTTAAAATTTGGTATTCCCCGGTAAAAAAAAAATTGTACTGTAAAAATTGTAATTAAGTGAGCAAATAAAATAATCAAAGGTGTAAGGTTAGAGTGCAAATCAAAAGACAATTTAGAACAGCAAATTCTTCTGTGAAAGTAACCGGATGCCATTGACAAGTAACCCATTTCCATACCTTTGATAATGTTTTAAATATCTGTGTATTGGGTATACGTTCGGAAATCATCCCTATAATTTTTTTCATCCGATAAATCTTTTCATCCGATAAAATTTTAGTAAAACAATGTCTAAATAAAAGGGATGGCTCGCCCAATAAAATATCTGGAGTAGGAAAATATAAACGATATCAAACAATTCATGCAAAGTTAAGTTCCAACAATCAGTATAATTTATAAATGGAATTTATCTGTCGACTTTAAGAATTTTTTTATATTTTGTTAAAGTACGATTATTTCTATTCATTTACAGTTTTGAAACTACAATTATATGGGCAATAGTCGATAGTTGTATAAGCTATCGCGCCACGTCATTTAAATGAGATAGTTTTCGAGCACTTTTTCCAATTGACGTCGACAAAACATAAAATTATGCTTTCTGGAAACTTCTCATGCAATAAAGTCAAAATCGGTCGTGTTGTGTGGCTCGTGCCACACGTTCTTGTTGAAACCACATATCGTCCAGTTCATAATCTTTAATTACAGGCCAAAAAAAAGTCGGTTATCACATGGTCATAGCGCTATGAATTGACGATAATGGTTCTTCCAGTGTAATTTTCGAAAAAAACATGGCCAAATGACACCTACAGACCATAATACGCACCACACAGTCACTTTTTCCGGATGCAATGGATTTTCTACAATCTCTTCTGGGTTCCCCGAGCTGCATATGTGACAGTTTTGCTTGTTGACGTAACCACTGAGTGAGAAATGGGCTTCATCACTGATGAAAATTTTGTTCGGTTGAAAACTCACATTTGAGTCACCATGTTCGTAGTAAGTTTTAACCACTTTTACGCGTTCTACGATTAATAAAGGATTCCTATTCATTAATGGCAAATCTTTTGCTGAATAAATAACACTTTAGATGAGAGGTATTAAATAGCAGACAGCTTTGCCCGAATCGCTGAAGATTTTTTGCTCGTAAAATCAGCATTGAAAGTCTGTTGCTGTAGCACCAATCAGTATATTTACGGCGTTGTGAATGGTCAGCCGGCTTTAATTGTTGCATGAGTTGGACTCTCTATATGGATGGAGGTGCAAATCCAAATGCAAAATACGCCATAATGAGACGTAAGATAGGCCTAATTACTGAGAACGCCGTGGAAATAACAAATTCGGATTATCCGATACACTTTCGTTAGCAGAAGCGATATTTTTGGCAGTGCTTATAGGTACATTGCGATGATGAATAAGACTGATTATGATGATGGTCTTTAATGCCTACATTCGTTTGAAATTATTTTATAATCTTGCCAATTCCTCGCACAATAGATCAATTATGGCGACCATAATCACCCCGTAATGCACGGAAAGTGCCTTCGTTAGAATCACCACATTTTTAACAATTTTTACGCGTTTTTCGGTTGTAAAACCATCCATATCCGCAAATGACAAACCTTTCACTAAATAAATTACACTTCAGATGACAGGTATTTAACAGTTGATAGCCTTGCCAGGCCGGCGATTTTGAAACCACTAAATGAATAACACTGTATTTTGCACAAAATAACTGTGATCAAACAGCATAAAAAGTCTATACTTCATGTCTCGAAAACTAAATGTAATCCAGAGATACCAACAACAGTGCTGACATCTATTTAATATATTCCAAGAATAAAATATCAGAACGTAATTTGGGACGTTTTCATATAACCTTTCGCTCTTGCAACACGTGCATGTCTTTTTCATTTTGGGATTGACGTTGTTTTATTAATCTACGGAATGATATTTTTATATTTTTTTTTTTATTTTTATTGCCACAACGTCAACAACACAAAGCAGAAATTTCATTCCGCTTCATACGGTTCATGCGGCGTTATGAATGTCAGACGAATTTAATATACAATTAAACCTACTGCTGTTTTTAAGAAATTCTTACCATAACATATAAAGCAAAACATTTCCACACATTCCTCCGAAAGGAAACCCTTTCCCGAACACCGTCAACCGTCAACCGACATGATTTAATATTTTTATAATTAATTATTCCTCGCTTAATTCGATATTAACATTTCAGTACATCAACATCCTTCATGTGTCCTTTATTCCTTTACAAATTTGCCCAATGGTAAGAACAAAAGGATGCCACTGGAAGCCGCAAATAACGACATCCGCTTTATCACCGCCATGATTTATGGGTTGCAATATTGCCGACCCCTGGCGCTCAAACCATCATCCGCGTAATGCTGTCTCAAAATGATTGACGTTTATTATTGCTATTAAACTTATCAATATTATTATCGTAATAGGAGTCTGTATAAATGTAATTAAGGTACAAGCTAAATGCAAAAGGATATGAAATTCATTAGAAAATTAATAAACTTCACATCTTTTCTCGGGATTCATAATGGAACCATGTGGACATTTGAATATTTTCGAAAATTCCGGAAAATTCGCTAGTGGTCCTATAACTCGGAATTTGGCAGGGGCATGGACGTCTAAGAGTGATACTTTGTCCTTCATCACATCATCGACATCGACACAAAAGAATTGGGCAAAGCTAAGGAAGAACAGTTTCTTGTTGTTGAGCTTAATATTGGGCAGCAGTTCCTCCAACGTTTCCAGGGGCTGCAGGTTTAGCCAGTGAATATAGGATTTGTATGCCAATTGAATGGCGCCATTGTCCGCTATATTCTCTGATTGCAGCTCAGAGATGGGTAAATATTTGCCATTGTAACGAAAACGGGCATATTGGTTCTTGAAGCAGGCCTTTTTGTGCTTGAAAGCTTTGGCGGAGGCCTCGTCCCACCACATGGAAGCATCCGTGCTGTTGGCCTCATGTTGTTTGCCTATGTCGTCATAACCATGTATAAGTTCATGTGCCAGCAAAAAACCTAAAGTACCAAATTTCAAAGCTTTGGGATATTGATTCGACCACAGATAATTGGGCTGCAGCAGAGACACTGGAATCAAAATCGCATTTTCCGATTGTATAAAAACAGGTGAATAGGAGAGTTGGTGATTGGACCATTCCATTCTGCCGGGATGACTGAGATGTTGCAGGAACCGTAAAACTCTTAAGCGATTAACCTGCTTCAGATTATTAATGTAGTCATGATTGTTGACCTGCAATTCATCATATTCCTCCGAAAAGTTGCGATTTTCATACGAATTAATGTGCAGTTGGATACGTTCCAATTTCTCCAGAGCCAGCTGGCGACTCAACGGTGTTAACCATTCCATTTTTGGCAAAGCCATTTGGATGCGGAATGTCTGCTTGACCTCCTTCCATATAGTCAAGATGTCATTTTGCATGGTCATGGTGTCGTAACTTTTAAAGATCATATTGTCGAGGACATGATTAAAGAACTTCTTGGTGCGCTCCAAACACATATTCTCCATATCCTTAAAGGGCCGATCGTAACCGATAAAGAAAGGCTCCACCAGCTGGTAGAACACATAGTTGGCCACCTGTCGTTTGGGCGTAAGAGAGAGAACATTTTTCAGGACCTCATGATATTCCGGTGTGTATTCGTAACAGGTAACATTTAGTGGATATCCCAATGTGGTCTCCAAAAACTTTAGAAAGTTCATTTCTTCGCCGTATAAGCTCTCCAACTCTTTGGGTGTCCTTTTGATGGATTTCGATCTCAAAGTTTTGTCGCTGTGGAAATCAAACAAACCTCCGGCTAACTTGACTTCAAACTCCAAAATCTCTTGGGAAACTCTTTTGGCTTTCTGCGCTTCCAAACCCAGGAAATCTTCCAAATTTTTTTGGATACCTAACTGGTATTCATGTCTGAGATGAGCGGTGGCTATGCCGGTGTAAACACTTTTGGTTTTCAGCTTCAAAGCCGGCTGGCCAATAAACAAAGTGTGCACTGACTTATTATCAAAATCCGGCCTTAGACCCAGCTGTAAAATGATATCGAAACCGTATCTGTGTTGTATGGAACCCAACAAGGAGAAACAATCGAACGTATCCTCTTCATCCCACTCTGCTTCGTTCTCTAATAAAGCCGGCATAGACCCGAACTCTTTGATTATAGCTCTCATCTCATCCACCACTTTCGCTTTCTTTACCGAACTCATTTTGCGGCACGATTTGTAGAAATCCTTAACTTTTCTCACCGCCCCCTCATTGCGATCCACATCTGCCTCTCGCTCTTCGGCGGACTCATCCCCCAGGCCAAAGTCCGCCTTGTCTTTGCTTAACAGTCTGAGCTGCTTTTGTTTATATGACGATTCGAGCAGATCAAAGATCGACGTTTTTCTCTTCACTGTCGTTTCGGCGGGATTTAGCCGTGGCCAATTGCCGCAAGCATATTCATAGAAATTATCACACACATCCGCTTCAGGATTCATAAAGTTTCGCATTTCGGCAGATTTTGCCAGCCGCATAATTTGCGCCACATACTCGGAATCGTTGTATTGCGATATGAGATTCTCGTCGACGTTTATGGTGACGGTGGGCGAGGCGAGGGCAATGTCCAGCAAGTGAATCACTTGCACATAGCCAAACAACAGCAGTTTGCATCTATTGCCGCCGTTGGGAAATCGCCAATACATTATTTGTGTTGCTTTGCTTTTTTGATTTTGTTTGATTTAACGTTTTCGTAAACGAAACGAAACTTGTTTGAGTTCAAATCAAACAATCGCTTCAATCGATCGACCGACCGTCTGCTTGTGTTGCGCACTCTGAGTTTGACTATAAACTGCCGCTGCCGCTAAATGAACAATCTATGGACCATCCACGAAGCTCAATGCTAACTGGTCATTCTCTTAGTTGCCATCTCACGATCGTTTTAAGCTCTTATTTCAAAATGTGATTCAAGTGTAGGCCATGCTTGTAGTTGTATTTATAGTAATTTAGTTCAAAAAGTTATCAAATGTACTTTCATCCATTGGAGTTCAATTGAATATAGTTTCTGAGCATAGTTTTATTTAGCAAATGTTGTGGGTTGCAAAGGTATGTGAGTAAATGTGCCCGTAACGGATTGTAAAAATCTGCTGAATTGAATACATTTATATAAAACAGACCGCTTTTCTTCAGTGAACATGACAGTGAAAGGATTTGTCTCTGCCCGTAGAAATAAATCACATCTGGTAAAACATATACATTGTGTAGTGAAATTACTTGCAAGCCACCTATCGGAAAATAATTGTACTAATTTAGCGTTATCAACAACTAACCAACATTTCATTATAATGGAAGGCAAGCCGAGATAGAAGTTTACACGAAATAGCTTTTTACGTATACGAAATAGCATTTTACACGCTTTTTATATCACCTGGAATATTTGAGAAAGAATCCCTTGAATCAAAGCCATAACTTTCCAAAGTTTCAGAGTAATCACATACGTATTATGAGGTGGAGTAGGAGGTAAGTAGACAAACACTGATTAACGCATTAACAAAAAGGGCATCCTGAAATAAAACCACATGGCAATCATTCCATTTTCTGTCCTCTGTTTATTGATTCAGTTCTATTTGCTTCTATCATAACAGGTAATTTAAAATATTAATAGAAACGACATCACTGCCAAAATTAAGATCAGAATGCGTTACCGAAGCAGTAACAATTAGAAAAATAGTTTTGATAGATTTCATTTTGTGGTATACGAATCATAACTATACGAGTACGAGTACATAATATTGATGTTGATTTCGGTATTCAAATTAATTGATCGAATTGATTTAATCGAATTGAATTGAGTCGAATTGATTTATAAATCCGAAATGACATTTTGAACAGTGTCGGTGCTGATGCATTTTATGAAACATTTTGCTAGTATTCTATTTGGAAAATTTCAGTTCAGAAGATAAAATGTTTGCAAAAATTTTTGAGGGTCTGATATGTAGAAATCTCAAAGAGAGATATTTGAAGAGTTTTTATCATTCACAGTTTGATACCAGTCTTTTTTTTACGAAAAATCACACCCTACACCACTTATCAGTTTTAATTAAACGAAGGAATGACTTCCGAAAAACAGACCAATTTGCACGGAGAGTACCAAAAGGGGTGTGGCGATGAACACAATTTTGACAAATCCTCAATATTAAAGAACATTTCGAAAAATTTCGTGCAAGTAAATAAAAGATATGTATGAACCTAAAAATACATGGCTTATTTGTACGTGTCATTTGTATGTAAGGTCCTAGAAGGCAAATACTGTAATTACTGGTGTCTACGAGCGAGGAGTTACAGGGAACAAATTGAATTTCGGAAAATCGGTCATTTTGTTTATGAAGTACAAGAAGGGTGGATCTAGCCCACTTACAATTTTTAAGTATGATCTGGCAAAAGTATTAGACTATGCTAAGTTTCAAAAAGATTATTATATTAGACTATGCTAAATTTCAGAAAGTCGCATAAAGACTTAGTCAGCCAGCCAAACAAAATAACATCGCGGATATGTCTCAGAATGTTCTGATACACATTTGGTCGAATATGAAGCAAAATAAATAAAACTTGATAAATTAGTATTCGATATTCAATACTCAAATTGATTTTAACTGTGAGCCCACATTACCATCTTAAGTACGTTTTTGCCATTTACCGTCTACGAGGGCGCTCCCATAACTAGCCGATCTGACACATAGATGGAGCCAGTAGTTTGAAAAATATATTTGGGTGAAAAGTGGCAACTTTATAAAACATATGTTTTAAGTTTCAAGGAGCCTCGTTGTTTAGTATTTTTATTTGAGCTATCAAAAGTAAACGATCGCAGTGAATTTGTAACAATGGAAAAAATTGGTCACCGTTATGTTATTCAATATTTCCATTTGAAAGGTCTCAGTCCAACCAATATTAAAGTTAAGCTAGATTCTACTTTAGGGAAGTCTGCTCCTTCATTTATGATTGTAACATATTGGATGACAGAGTTTGAGCGAGGCCGTACGAGCTGCCAAAAGAAATATCATAGTGATCGACAAATAGAGGTGTCCACGCCAGACACGATTAAAAAAATCCACAAAATGGGGTCGGATTATTGTCGCCTGAAGATGCATGAGCTAGCTAAAATAATAGGCATTTCAAAAATTGCTATACATCGTATATAGACCGAAGGTTTGAAAATGAGAAAGCTGTGCGCAAGATGGGTGCCGCGCTTGCTTTCAATAGAGCAAAAACAGCGTCGTGAAGATGTTTGGGAGAAGCGTTTGGCGATATTTTAAAACAATAAAACCGAATTCTACCACTGATTTATAATCATGGAAGAGACGTGGTCCACTACTGCACACCTGAGACAAAGGAACAGGCAAAGCAGTGGACTGGAATAGGAGAGGTAAGCTCATGGCGTCTGTTTTTTTGGGCTGCACATGGGATTATTTATATTGACTATCTTCAGAGGGGGAAAACCATCAACGGCTTACACTATGCTAATTTATTGCAGCGTTTAATGAAATGAAATTTTGGGGAAAATGCCACATTTGGCGAAAATGAAAGCGTTTTTTCATCAAGACAATACCCCTGGCTCCCACAGTGCGGTTGAGAAAATTAATGAATTAAAGTTCGAATTGCTTCATCATACACCTTATTCGGCAGATTTAGCTCTCTCGAATTATTTTCTATTTTCAAACTTGAAAAAATGGCTCGGGGGTAAAAGATTTGCCAACAATGAAGAGGTGGAGTTTGCGTTTGATGGCTATTTTAAGGAGTTTGACAGTTCTTACTATAAACGGGGTATAGAAGCCATTGAATATCACTGGAAAAAATGCATCCAGCTAAAAGGAGATTTTGTTGAAAAATAAAGAGAACTTTTCCCAACTTTTTTGTGTCTTTTTTTCGACTAGTGCTGGAACCACCCAAAACTACTATATTTTTAGTTAGCGAGCGAGCATTGATCGGTGTCACTCTTATAGTTGAGTCTTTTCTTTGGGGGAACATTTATTATGTGGAGTATTTCCAAAGTATACCTTTGGGAGTAGTTCCTCTCTTCTGCCAGTATTTCTGCGTCGTCAAAAATTGGTTGATATCTTGTTATCATACAATGGGCTGCTAGTTCAGTTTTCTGCAGTTTTGGCAATGATTTGTTTGTCTATTTGTGGTCAGATTTATGCTATGCAAGTCTAGTTTTCCATTTTGTTTTGGTATTATAGTACTGACACATACTTTAGGGCATATGTCGGACCCGTCTCTAGCGGGAGTAAAAATTAAAATTTCAAAGAAAATTATTGTCGTTTGATACCTAAAACCTAAAAGCCGAACTATAGAAAAATATAACTATTAAGAGATCCAGTAAATGTATATATTTTAATAAATTTGTAAATATTTGGTTATGTGCCAATTATCATCCCAGCTGATCAATTGTTATTATATAGTCAATGCTGCTGGCTACCCTGCTGTCTATCAAACAAACATTGCGATGTACGACGTTTGGAAGAGAGGTTTTGGAAATACGCAAAATGACCGCATCAAACTCGATGTAGAAATGAATTTATTTACTATTTCGCAGATGAGTAACAACAAATGAGTGGGGGTTTTTAGATGAAATCTCAAATTTCTTCCACTACACTGTGAGTGTAATAAATATAGAGATTTGTTCGATATTAAGTGTGATTTCTAATGAATAAGCTTATATGTGTGTGTGTGTCTGTGGGTAAGCGCACATACACATGTAATGTTATGTCTGGACCGACAGTCTATTGCACAATCTTACAAACAATTTGAAGGCATTTATGCAAACACTTATGAATAGCACGAGTATTACTTAAACGTAATTGCTAACTAAATTGCTTGACATGCGAACGTTAATTTGTAATATTTAAATGGATTGTATAAAATGGAAATTAAACAAAATTATATTTCAATATAATAAACAGGTACACTGTCTCAATATTATTCACGAATAGCAAACGCAACGCATCTTTGTGTATCTAATAAGAATAAAAAATGTTATACAGTAGGTGTGACTATGATTTATAATTGATATTTGGCTTGTTGAATGAAACAGATATCATTTTTCAATATACTATTAAGTAGGCACATATCGTCCACTTTGCAAATTCTTAAGAACGATATCTTGTTTTACCTTAGTTTCTTAACAAGTGCGTTTTGTTTTTTTTTTTTATATAATATAATAAAAACTTTACATTTTTTTTCAATAGAAACTTAGCTAACTATAAATTCGAATTCTTAGAAATAACATTCTATTAAAAAGTGCCGGAAATTTGTGAATAAAACACAAAATATTCATTAAAATTTATTGTATCACCTTAAAAGTAGACGCCTTCCGAAATAGTCCACTAATACTCACGAATAATCGAAGCATCAAAACATTTTTTCAAACGTATTTTCCAAAAGAAATTTTAATTCTCGCCGTGAATTCTCATTTATGGATTCTACAAACTGAAAATGGGTGCTGAAGCAATATTAGGTGAATACGGCAGTAATTTTTATTAAGTTCTTAGATTGAATTACCTATTAAAGAAATCGTCTCTCTAAGGGCTCAAAAAAGATTTTTCTTTTTTTGATGAAGTTTGATAGCATTTTGGTTCAAGTCCATTCTATTTATCGTTTATTAGCCATATTAAATTAATAGCAATGACATATATAATAACACCACTGCCTGCTTTCAGGCGTAACATAAATCTTCAACTCAAACATTGGAAATATTCAACCTGCTTGATCCCATGGAGAGAGTCTTAGGTGAGCCAATTTGTTTCTTTAGGTAATTTAACGTCTATGGATTAAATGCTATAGAAAAATCAGCTCTCCATGGGCTCCACAGCATAAAGTGTTCGCATGCAGCATGATCGAGCTGATTTTTATTGTTTCATTGAGTTCAACGTCATTTTGGTTGAA
>JAHXMU010000087.1:199100-217802 GCA_019455685.1 Philornis downsi | reverse complement strand
CTCTAGAAAAATCAACTCTGTCTGGATTACAAAAGATAAAATGTTCGACTAGTAAGCTCAAGCAGAGTTTTCTTGTATGATGCAGTTTAATAGTATTTTGGTTCAAGTCCATGCTATTTACCATTCAGTAGCTACAATAACCAATGCCTACGGTCTCTATAATAACATCATTGCATACTTTGAGGCATAATCTAAATCTTCTCTTCAAGCATTAGACATTTATTTTGCTCAAGCCTATGGAGAGTATCTGAATTTAGCGAGTTCAATTCTCTAGAGTACATTCCTCTCTACGGTTCTTGACCAGAAATTCATTCACAATTATAACCCTGTAAGGTGGCACGTTGTCGTGATGCAAAATCATAAAGGTTGAATACTCTAGAGAAATCAACTCTGTCTGGGCTATAAAAGAAAAAATGTTCGACTAGTAAGCTCGGGCAGAACTTTTTGTTCCTAAATATATTTTTAGTCGTATGATTTAGTGTAGTGCCTGTCTAACTACGATTTTTAAGTGAAGCTGGCATGTCAATGAATAAATCTACTGAAATGAAAGGCGAGATGAGAAAAAAACTTATAAGTAAATATTTTAATTTCTTAGTTTTCTAAATTACTCTCTGCTCCTATAGAATTTGATATCTGGTGCGGAACTAAGTTCCCACTATGTGCCAATAGATGACGCCAGCTGTAAGTGCTAGTCGATTCTGCCTTAACCTAAACATCATGAGCTAAGCTTAGGCGTATGGTAAACATACCGCCTTGACACAATAGTGATTTTGTTTTGACGTCATATTCTTTTGGTTGTCTGAATACGTATGATTTTGTGCCAAATGATCGTCGTATGCGGGAAATATTGATTTTCTTCTTTCAGTCGAAGGAGACAGCGGCTGAAGCTGACAGAGATCTTCAAAACGTTAACGGAGATGTTGCTTTAAGTGAGACAACGTGTTGAGATTATTTCCGTTGTTTTGAAGGTGGTGATTTTGATGTTGACTACCGTTCGCATGAAGGAAGACAAAAAACCTTGCTTGATGGGGATCCATGTCAAACGCAGGTAGAGCTTGCTTCAGTTTTAAGAGGCTTGTTTTCAGTGCCATGGATGGCAGGGAATCACACGTGAAAAGTTTAGAATATTGTGTCTTTTTCATTTGTATCTTGATGATTTTATAGAGGTTCAGCCAAGAAAAAAAAAACGTAGGTCTAAATTACAGGTTGTGTTTCTGAGTCGACAAGGGCTTGGGACTTTGGGAAGTTACCTTCGCTTCCTACCGATGAGGATAGTGCATTCTTGCAATATATTAGGTGCACAAATAGGTTCCCGTTGTTCCGCCATAACCAAAACGTCATGAAGAAAGCGGAGGCTGAGACTCATCGAGAGCTTCAAAACGTGTCGAGATTATTTCCGTTGCGTTAAAGACGGTGATTTCGATGTTGACGGCGTTCACATGAAGGTAGACGAAAAACCTTCGAAGACACTGAATTGACGGCACTGCTTGATGGGGATCCGAGTCAAACTCAGGTACACTTTGCTTCAGTATTAGGAGTTACCCGAAAAGCCATTTCCAAGCGATTCCATGCGTTAGAAATGATTGAAAAGTAAGGAACTTGGATTCTTTATAAGTTGAAGCCAAGGGACATTGAGCGTCGTTTATTCGCCAGTGAACCACTGATTCAGCGATAACAAAGGAAGGGGTTTCTTCATTGTATTGTAACGGCTCATGAAAAGTAGACGGCAATCCAAGGAAAAGAAAGTCATGGGGGCTGCCCGGTCATGCTTCTATATCGCCGCCTCGGCCGAATATTCACGCTGCGAAGGTTATGCTCTGTGTTTGGTGGGGCCAGGTCGGTGTTATTTATTACGAGCTGTTAGAACCAAGCGAACCCATCTCTAGGAATCAGTATCGACTTCAATTAATGCAATTGAGCCGAGCTCTGTGTGGCGGAAACGCCTACAATACGCGAAGAGGCACGAAAAAGTGATTCTTCAGCATGACAAGGCTCGGCCTCACGTGGCCAAGCCCGTTAAAACCTACCAGGAAACGCTAAAATGGGTAGTCTTACTCCATCCGCCCATCTCTAGGAATCAGTATCGACTTCAATTAATGCGATTGAGCCGAGCTCTGTGTGGCGGAAACGCCTACAATACGCGAAGAGGCACGAAAAAGTGATTCTTCAGCATGACAAGGCTCGGCCTCACGTGGCCAAGCCCGTTAAAACCTACCTGGAAATACTGAAATGGGAAGTCTTACCCTATCCGCCATATTCTCCAGATATTGCGCCGTCCTATTGTCCCCTATTCGTTAGATGGCACACAGTCTGGCTGACCAGCAGTTCCACTCATATGACGACATCAAGGAATGGCTTGATTCGTCGATAGCCTCAAAAGATGAACAGTTTTACCGTGACGGAACTCAAGCTTTGCCAAAAAGATGGTAAAGATAGTAGTAGTCAGCGATGGGCAATACTTTTAAAAGAATTATTTGTAAACATGTTTCCATAATAAAGTTCCATTTTCATAAAAAAAGTTCAGTGAGAACTTAGTTGCGCACCAATTTATAGTCATATATTAGCGACAGTTTCTTAATAATTTTGAAACAGCCTGAATAAAGAAATCTTAATAAAAATGCTAATATATGAACATCTGGTAAATAATTTGCAAGAAATATTAACTACCAGTATTTCCGTTTAGATTATTAGTGAATATGAATTCCTAAGTTCTTTGAACAAACAAAAAGATTTTCTTAACCAATTTGTAAATGTTATAAAAAAACTATATTAAGCTCTTAAAATTGATTTCATTAGACTTGAGTCGGATTCTAAACAGAACTTTTCCAAAACTATAACGTCTAAGTCGTATATTTTTAAAGCATCGTAATTTGACTGGATGGATTTCAATTAAGAATAGTCTAACTCAGATCAAACTGCACATCCTCCCATCGAAGACATGTCGTTATAGTTTGGCCCTCGTCTGGCCTGTATAGAAAATGTACATGCACTTATTTAACCAGCTTCCACATTTTTCTCTTAATAAAACCAATTACTTTCACCATTCCAAAAAATATCCATTTGCCACAAAAGATTGAACGCATCTTGCCAGGCGTCATTATTTGCTCACCACCCATTGTGCTCCCTGGCTGTGAATGAAGCTTCCCTGTTACCGCAAGCGTCATTCATAGGAATTCACACAATTATAAAGTTTAACTGCAACATCGTTAACGCAGCACGTGCTGAAGGTTTTACAACTTGTTTTGTTATTTTTTCTTTTTGTTCGCCTGAGTCATAAACAGCTCGTCCCACAATGAGTAAGGCTTAATATTAGTGCATTACAGGCGCAAAGTACAGTGGTTGACTAGGGCGATTTTTGAAATGCACTCATTCTTGCTTACGCTTCCGAAGAAGGCTGTAGCAATAAATTTTCCAAATTCGTCATTTAGTATAACTGGGTCCGGGTAATTTCCAATAACGCTGGGATAAACTTCGACATCAGGATAGCAGTAGAGATTAACTATACTATATTAACTATAACTATTGGAAAGGCGGATTTCCAACCAGATTGAGCATCAATTTTTTCTAACATACCATGTGCAGTTTTCATACAATAAACAAATATCAAATAGATAAAAATTCTTTTGTATTTTTGGTTGACTCTAGAAAACCTTAAAAAAGGATTCTTAAATTCAAGTTAAAAACATTTTCAAATTTAGTTTAAAAAAAAATTAATTGGATTTAGCCAATTTTTATTTAAAAATCAAAAAATTAATCTAATTTAAGCAAATTTTTCTTTAAACAAATTTAATTAAAACAATTAAACAAATTAAACAAATAACCAAGGGGAGAAATTTCTATTCTTGAAGCAAAAACTTTGCATAATTCAAATTCCCAACTAAAGCATAAAAAAGAATAAGGGGGGAAAACGCTAAATTTGTTATGAATTAGACAAAAGTTCAAATCAGAGAATTCAGTTTCACTTACGTTAATATCACATTCATTAACTTTTCTTATGGAAGAAAATCTCCACAGGCGTCTTTCCTACACAAAGATATCGAAATACACAATCTTCTATGGAAAAGTGTTACTTAATATTATCAAATTTATCGAAAACAGTCCCCACACTCAATTCTCCGGTACAGTTGTACTCCCACCGTTTACAAAGACACATTTCCAATAGAAAATTGTCTCTATAGATACTATTCCTTTAGAAAACTGTAACGGATATCCAATTTTTCCCCAATAGACATTTTTCTTACAGAAAATTAATTCCACCGCCAAATTCTTTATATGGAAGCGCATTTCTAATCATTGCTTCTTATTCCTTATTATTCTAATTCTTTTTCGTATTCCCATAGTTTACAAATACATATTTCCTATAGAAAATTGTCTCTATATTCACTTCTCCTTTAGAAAAGTGTAACAGATATTCCATAGTTACTTTTTCCCAATAGATATTTCCCTTATACAAAACTGTTACCATAATCAAATTCTTTGTATAAAGGCGTCTTTGTAATCACTTTTTCTTACAGAAAAATGTCTCCATAAATATTTTTCTCTTACACCAATGTCTTCACTAAATTTTTTTTCCTATAGAAAAGTGTCATAATGGGAATTTTTCCGCAATAGAAAATTGTCTCCATGGACATTTTTATTCTATGGAATTTTCTTCCTATAGAAAAATGTCGCTATGGACATTTTTTCCTATAGAAAAATGTATCCATGGACATTTTTTTCCTATAGAAAAATGTCTCCATGAACATTTTCTTCCTATAGAAAAATGTCTCAATGGACATTTTTCTTTTATAGAAAAAAGTCTCCATGGACATTTTTTTTCCTATAGAAAAGTGTCTCCGTGAACATTTTTCCTATAGAAAGATGTCTTCATGAAGTTTTCCTACAGAAAAATGTCTCCATGAACATTTTTCATACAGAAAAATATCTCCATGGACATTTTTCATACAGAAAAATGTCTCCATGGACATTTTTCCTACAGAAAAATGTCTCCGTGGACATTTTTTTTCCTATAGAAAAATGTCTTTTTGGAGATTTTCTCCTGCAGAAAAATGTCTCCATGGACGTGTATTCTATAGAAAATTATCTCCACGGACATGTATTCTATTGAAAAATACCTCCAAGGACATGTATTTCGTAGAAAAATGTGTCCACGGACATTTATCCTTTAAAAAATGTCTCCGATAGAAAAATGTCTCCTGTACATTTTTCCTATATGAAATGTCTTCTATAGGGTGGCGCATAAGTAACGTTAAGATTTGTTCAGTGAATACATTTTTTGTTTAACTCTTTTTTTCATCTCTTTACAGAATTAACTAAATAATATTTGGGAAATTTATGATGAAAAGGCTCAGCACAGAACAAAGAACCAAAGTTGTTCAATTCTTACTTTGAAAGTCAGCATTCGATTATTCAGATCATATCGAAATTTCTTCCATGTTCGAAATGCTCCTAGCGCTCCAACAATTTACCGATTGATTCAGCGTTTTGGGCAACAAAGGGCTGTCTGTGATCTTCCGCGTGCTGGAAGACCTCGTGCAGTTCGAAGTGAGGTGACCATTGCTCAAGTGCAAGCAAGTATTGAGGAAAACCTCGAAACTTCCCCCAGACGACGTTCTCACCAGTTAGAGATGTCCAGGCGGTCTTTATAAAGAATTTTACATATGTTATATCTTTTCCCATATAAGATTCAATTCGTTCACGAGTTAAAACCAAATGATGCACAAGAAAGCATTGAATATAGTCGCTGTTAGCGTTACTTATGTGCCAGCTTTAGATATTTTTCTTATAGATAAATCATGGAGCTTATTCTTTATTACGTATTTCAAAGGAATACCCATATCGATAAATATATCTCTCAAACTTTGGAAAATGGAATAAAGAGCTGGAAATTTTAGAATATTGTGAGTAAGTTGGTCAAACTTGAAAAACTTGAAACTTGAAAAAACCTCTGGGCAGCCTCTTTCATTTCTACAAAGAACTTCACGAATGTTATTTGTTCAAAAGTGATGTTTGCTTTGTAAACTCCATAAAATGGTTTTATGTAATATGGTAATGATAATGGTAATTATAATATGCTATCAACCCAGTAAATTGAAATTCTGAAAATGTTATTTTTAATTTCCTTTCCATCAATAAACTTACGAGTATATAAATATTATAACAGATACTTAGTTTATTTAAAAATGTAAACATAATTGAGTTAAACAAAAACTACGGTAAAAATAATCGTGTGAGACGTCAATTACAAACAAAAACCCAGCATTTATAATAAATAAAAGTTTTGAAATAAATCCAAAATTTGCCGGATTTTCAAACTCTAATAGTTTGAAAGAGTGTGCAAACAATGCAACTTTTTATCCACTGTATACTGACTGGGTCATTACATGATTTTATGTTAATTGTGCGAATACAAATTGAGCATTTCATTTAATTAACAAACGTTTAACTCGAAAGGAGTTCAATGCAAACTGGGAACATTACAATGAAAAGTTTAGGCATTTATGATATGCAAACAATAAAATGCGTGTTTTGTTTTTTATTAAGCCTTCTTTAACTTCACAACATTTTGATTTTTTACAAAGCAACTAAACTAAGAAATTTTTTTTCTTAAATGGTTGCCCATAATTTATACCATACGGGGGGAATGCAAATTAAAATTTATATGAATGGAATGTTGTTCATAATTTTGCAAAAATTGTGAACGCAAAATAAAATTAGACAGTATAATTCATATAAATACTTTCAAGCAGGAAAACGAGTTAAGTTGTCACCACATTGTCATCAAAAATTTGCAATTGTGCTATCAATTGTTAAGTAAAATGAACATAAAGAAAATTTTGGAAGGGCTTAAGAAACAATAAAAAAATAAAAGAAAGTGCCCAGCCCAATACATTGTACAGTTTTTCCCAATAACATTTTGAAAAAATGTACAAATGAGTACCAATTTAGCAAAAACCGCATCAAGACATTGACCAGTTTAATCATTAACAGAGTACGAGTACACTAAAAGAGTTAAAACAGAGAATTTAATCCATCCAAAATTTACTTGCATACATGCTAACGTTTAGTTGGTACATTAAAGTCGGAATCATGACATGAATCTTGCATAAAATAAGATCGAAACATATGTTACAAAATTCTTTGGGATAATATTACTAACTAACTAACTATCTATCAGCCAAATTGTCTTAAGTGAGAATAAGTAGTTAGTTATTGATAGCATTATTCAGCAACTTCACGCTGCTGCAGCAAACAAGCGGATAATGACAGCCCGCTCATTTTTTAAAAAGCGCCGGTTTGTTATGTTGTTTACAAGCCTGAGGAAACAAATCGTTTTACGTCGCATTAGAAAAACAAAGTTATTAAAATGGAATTCAAATGCATCAGTTGTATTGCTTTCTATTTGGCTGGAAAATAAAAATAATGGAAATCAGCCATTTTTAATGATCGTCAACTTTTATATGCGAACAAAATGTTTATAAGGGTGTTGGCGGTTTAAATATTCAATTTCTCGGTAACGCGCGGCGCGGGGTGGCGTGGGGACATGTTGTTCGCTGCGCCGCTTCCTGGAAATTTAGTCGCCATGGAGTCGTACACGGGAGTGCAGCGTGCATTTTGTGTCCGAGCGTATTACGAAAACAATAAATCAGTGATTACTGCACGACGTTTGTATCGGCATGAACACGGTTTACACGATTTAAGTGAAGTTCCAAGCGCCAATGTGAAACGAAAATGGATCAGAATGTTCGAAACAACCGGCTCAACAGTACCAATTACGGTTCGTGGTCGCCCAGTTTCTGCAAGATCAGCCGACATTGTGGAGCGTGTTCGTGTTTCAGTTCACGACGGTTAGAGCGAACAATTATTGCAACATGCTAGCGGACTTTTTGGTGCCAGCTTTGCAAGAACTTCAAGGCAATACCTCGAGGATGTGGTTTCAACAGGATGGGGCCACATGTCATACGGCTAGGGTATCCATAGAACTGCTGAAAACTGGAAAACTCATTTCGAAAAGGGGGGATATTGAATGGCCCCCACGTAGTCCCGATCTCTCTCCATGCGATTATTTTCTATGGGGCTACCTCAAATCGGTAGTCTACGAGAATAATACGACCAATTTAGAGCAGTTGAAGAGAAACATTATTCAGGAAAGTAACAAAATACCGAGAACAACTTTTCAACGAGTTTTCCAAAATTTGCGACTTCGGTTCCAAGAGTGTCAAGCAGCCGAGGAAAGTCATTTGGACAGCATTATTTTTAAGTCTTAAAAATTCCCATGCTTCTACTTTTTAAAAATACAAATATATTTTTTTTATGTTTCGTAGTTTTTTTTAATTGAATATTTAAACCGCCAACACCCTTATGGCCCACCCTGTATATCGGAGCATATACGTTACAATGACACTAGTAAGCATAAAAAATGTCATGCAGGTAGACATTTAAAAACAGCAGCATCTTTAGAAATAGTTTGAAAGGTTGAGGCCAGAATTCAACTTAATCCACGACAAAGCGCAGTTTAAATGGCAAAAAAAAACAAAGTGTCTGCTCGTAGCATGGGGCGCATACTAAAAAATGAACTACAATTGAAACCATGAAAACTGCACAAAGTCCACAATTTAACAAATGCCTACTAAGCAGTTCGTCTTGATAGAGAAAAGATGTTACAAAATTTGCAGATTGGTGACTAGTTTGGTATTTTCTATTCAAAAAGAAAAACGCCTGCATCGGTAATGGTTTGGGCTGCGACAGGACGTTCACAACTAGTTTGCATTGAACTGGACGTTAAGGTAAATCAAGAAAAATATTGTGAAAATATTAACAATACAATACTTTTAAACAATACTTTTTTACTTTGGGCACATAAACAGTCCCGCAGAAACTATTGGAGGTTTCAACAAGACTCGGCACCGTTCCATAAAGCTTACGAAACCCAAGGTTTTTTTCACAACTAAACTTTCTCAACTACATTTCTTCATAGCAATGGCCACCACATTTCCCGGACTTAAACCGACTGGATTTTCCCATGCGATTTATTTTGGCCAAAACAACAACTAAAAGGTGTGAGACGACCAACGCCTTAAAGATTGTTCTTCGTCGAATATAGAACGAACTACCATCAGGCCACATTCTTGAAGCATGTGAAGCCTTCTCGGACGGAACTCGATATTATTAGCCATGATAAAGATAACAATAACATATATTTTTCTTAAAATTTAAAAAGATTTTGCGATATACTGAAGTTTTTAAATAACAACAACAACAATTTCGAGCGCCCACTATATTATGCGAAAAATGTGCTTTATTTCTAATGTAAATATTGTCTTTGTTGAACACAGTTAGTCCCCTTCACTGAATTAGACGAATAACAATGAATTTTCTTGGAATTATATTGAATTACATTGAATCAAATTTAATTAAATTGATTCGTATTGAATCACATAGAATTAAATTGAATTGTATTGAACTATATTAAATTATAATATTGTATTACACTGAATTACGTTGAATTACGAGTACATTGAATTTCTTGGTATCAAACAAATTGCAAATATTTGAAATAAATTCTAAAAATTAACTATTTACTTGTTAGAGTAAAGGTTACCTCAACCAATCATGTAATTGTAAGAATCCCGTATTTTGTTACGACCAGGTGTTAACCAAGCGGGGCATGGAGATCTCCTGGTTGAACCAGTGATAAGTTCGCACTCGTTTTCCGTTAGCCGCTAACTGGCCTACTTCGCCAGTCGGCCTTAACGTGAAATAAAAATCTATAATGTAAGTTAACCAATCTTTTGTTTTTCATCTCTTCACACACGAAATCCGTCCAATTTTCTTTATGGAACCTAAGTTCCAACTAAAATCTTCAGGTTGAAAAATCTGTCAGATTTGCATTTTACAGTCTCCACCATTAAGTCACATATAGAACTATTCATTTTTCGCCTTCAAGTTTGGTTAAATAAAACACACATAAAGCTATGATTTCGATGCAACTTTTACTTCATTATAATGCTTGGATCTTGCCATTATGTGCGAAATGTAATGTCAATTAAATGAGAGTCTCTGGATTGGTTGCAGCAATGCACACTTTTGAGGTAGTTTTTGAACTGACAATGACACCTTCAGACCATAATGAGCACCAAAACGTCACTATTTCCAGACTTTTTCTTCACAATCACTTCTGGGTTCTTCGAGCCCCATATGCGACAATTTTGTTTGTTGACGTGACCACCGGGTGAGAAATAAGCTTCATAGCAGAAGAACATTTTGTTCGATTGAAAGCCCACGTTTGAATCACCACTTTTGTAGTAAGTTTTAACTATTTTTACGCATTCTTCCGTTGTTAAACAATTGATATTAACGGCAAATGGCTGTCAGATATCTAACAGCTGAGAGCCTTGCCAGACCGGCGGTTTTGAAACCATGAAATGGACATCCCTATATATCACAGATTTTTCTAAAAGTTATGAACAAATTTCAAAATTAATTTCTCAAAACTTTCAATTTTAACATAATCTATTACGATCACCTGTCATACATACAATATACTCGTAACAAGAAAAGCGTTTTCCGATAAGGCCGGACCGACATTGAAATAATTTGAAACAAGTTGTGTTTAAAGTATTAAGTTATAAAGGGAAAATTACACGGCCTTGATAGTCTATGGCGACTGGCCCTATATAAAAATCCCTTCAAAAGTGGTTTCACAAAATTCATTTCTTATGTCGATCTATTGAAAAATTTGATCAGATTTAAAATACGCCAATGAGAGTTCTGGTGCCTTATTATCGCAATAGTTTGGTAGGGTAAAGTGAGTTTAAATGCGTGATATGGAGCTCATTTGTAACAAATATCAAATAAGTGCATTCCAAACACTTGTTCACAGGGATTAAATAAAAATTCATGTTGAAATGTCCAACAAATATGAAAAAATATTAAAAAATGTACATGTGGGATGTGCTCCACTTATACATAGCAAAAGAACTATTGGAAATACTCCAAAAAAGGGAACATTTTGTGGCCAAGTAACAGCATGTGCCAGTGAATTTGTAGACATGGCAAAAATTGGTATTAATATTAATATATATTATTATAATCAATTATAATATTAATTGCAATTAATTAATTTGAATATATTAATTGATATTAATATTTCCAAAAATAATGTAACTCCATATTTCCATTTGAAAGGTCTCAGTCCAAACAATAAAGATGAGAAAGTTTTGCGCAAGACGGGTGCCGCGCTTGCTTTCAATAGAGCAAAACCAGCGCGGTGACGATGTTTCAGTAGAGTGTTTGGTGATGTTTCATCGCCATAAAGCAGAATTTTTGCGTCGATTTACAACCGTGGATCAGACATAGATCCACCACTTCACATCAGAGACAAAGGAACAGTCAAAGCAATGGACTGGATTGGGAGAATCGTGTCCAAAGTAGGCGAAGACGGTTCCATCTACAGGCAAGGTCATGGAGTCATGGAAAAATCATCAACGGCGAATATTGTGCCAATTTATTGCAGCGTTTAGGTGATAAAATTATGGAAAAAGTTGCATTTGGTGAACAAGAAAAAAAGACAATGTTCCTGTTTATACATTCTCTATTGCGATTGCCAAAATTAATGAACTAAAGTTAGAATTGCTTCATCACGCAACTTATTCGCCAGATTTAGCTCCCTCAAACTATTTCTGTCCTGTTTCCAAACTTGAAGAAATGGCTTGGTGATAAAAGATTTGCCAACAATGAAGTGGTGGAGTCTGCGCTTTAAATTTACTGTAAGAAATTTGGCAGTTCATACTTTAAACAGCGTATAGAAGCTATTGAATATCGGTGGAAAAATTATATTGAGCTAAACTACGATTATATTGAAACGCAAAGACAATTTTTTTTTTTAACTTTTTGGTATCTTCTTTGTTAGATCGGCTAGTTTTGGGACCACCCTTGTATAGAGTGATTTTTTAAGATTTCAGTTTTTCAGGTTGGCTGCACTGGTTGGTAATGGCGTCCAAATGCCATCTATCAAAGTGAAAAGTGTACAGTATACTCTGTCATTTCATCATGGAAAGACTAACAAATGAGCAACGATTGCAAATCATTGAAATTTATTATTAAAATTCATGCTCTGTGACAAAATTTGCATCGTTTGATACAACCATTTTATGGTCGTCATAATCGACCTGCTGAATCAAAAATTCGTGCTGTTATCTACGAATTTCGCATCGAATTTACTTTGTTAAGCATAAAACCATCGACTCGCATGCGTAGAGTGTGTACCGAAGAAAATATTGCAGCCGTAGCGACCAGTGTTAATGATGATCGTGCAATGTCAATTCGTCGTCGTTCTCAGCGATTGAGCAGGTGTTACTCAACCGCAAGGAAAATTTTACACGTCGCTTTGGGTTTGAAAGCCTATAAAATTCAACTTACGCAAGAATTGAAGCCGAATGATCTACCACGACGTCTAATTTTTGGTGAATGGGCCTAATAAAAGCTCAATGAAAAACCGCTGTTTTATCGAAAAATTGTGTTCAGCGGTGACGCTCACTTTTTGGTGAACGGATACGTACAGAAGCAAAACTGTCACATCTGGAGTGATGCCACATGCCATACATAAATTGCCGATGCATCCCGACAGTCTGGTGTGGTTTATGGGCTGGTGATATCATCGGCCCAGTTTTCTTCAAAGACGACCGTGGAAGAAACGTTACCGTCAACGGCGAACGATATCGAGCCAAGATACGCGATTTTTTTTTTTTTTTTTGCCGCAATTGGCCGAGTTCAACTTGGATGACATGTGGTTTTATCAGGGCGGTGCAATATGCCACACTGCTCGTTAAACAATGGATATGTTGAGGGATGAATTTGGTGAGCGGCTTATCTCTCGATTTGGTCCTGTGAGTTGGCCCCCAAAGTCTAGCGATTTAACGCCTCTTGATTATTTCTTGTGGGGTTATGTCAAGTCGTTAGTCTATGTGGACAAGCCGAACACCATTGAAGCCTTACTGGATAACATAACACGCGTTATTCGTGGAAGACAGGCCGAAATGCTCGAAAAAGTGACGAAAAATTGGACCTTCCGATTGGACATTTTGAGACGGAGCCGCGGACAACATTTACATGAAATTATCTTTAAAAATTAAATGGCAAAAACGAATTTATCGATTCCAACAAAAAATTTTAATATATGATGCAAATTTGAGTGTTTTATTTGATTTAAAAAAAACTACTAAACTAAAAAATTACCCTATGTTATTTAAATTTAGAGATTAATACATTTTCAGCAAGAGATTGAAACATTCTCGTTTTGAGATTAAAAATTATCAAATTGGCAATCATATAAATCGAAAAATCATACAAAAGCCTATAAATCATCGAATCTGGCAGCTATGGTCGCCATATCTCTCCGTAAACATTGCAATTTCATATAAAAACAAATATAATTAAACCAATTAGAATAGACAATAATTGAAAAGAAGAAAACAACAATTTTGATTGATTGATTTTACTACAAAAAAAAAATGTGAATAATTTCATCGCAATTATAATTTTGCTGTCTTTAATTTGTTTACGTTTTACTAATAAATTCTTCATAAAATTGATTAGAATGTCGTCTTAAAGAAGATATAATTAGACACAATATTTGCAATCTACTGCACTCTTAATCTTATAACACTGACCTCTTTTACGATTCAACAAAATATATTAAATTAATTTTACAAACATCGGGGTCACTGGCCTACATACAACTAGAATTGTATTAAGAGTTGTAATAAATTATTTTGAAATGCAAAGAACAAAAGAAGAAATTAATTAACGTTTTAAAACTCAAAATAAAAGATTCTCTTAAAATTGCCTTGTGCTCTTAGAAACAAAACACTCTGCCAGTCTCTGAGACGCTGAAATGATGATAACCCTCATCACCTTTGATTTAGATTTGGAGGTTGCTGCATGCACTGGCTGCCAGCAGTGCTCCAAGTGTTTATAGAATTACAAAATTCATTTCAGTATCAGTTTGCAAGGAAATCTTAATACGAGTAGTATTTGAAATTATAAGAAAAACAAACAACAA
The DNA here is from genome assembly GCA_019455685.1 of Philornis downsi. Classification (NCBI taxonomy): domain Eukaryota; kingdom Metazoa; phylum Arthropoda; class Insecta; order Diptera; family Muscidae; genus Philornis; species Philornis downsi. The sequence goes on along the minus strand of JAHXMU010000087.1, from coordinate 203,740 downwards.
CAAATTAAGGAGAGATAAAAACCCCGAAAATGATTTTGAGTGGTTTCAAAATTTTCACGCTGTTTGCCATTATAGTGCGTTCGAGCAGAGCGACGACGTTTCCCGCAGATGATCTGACATCTCCAAAGGCCATACAAATTATACGCCTTGCTAAAGCCTCAGAGATGCGAAATTATATGAACGAACAGGCTGATCCTTGCAGGGATTTTTACGATTTTGCCTGTGGCAGTTGGAATAGAATCAATCCCGCAAATTCGTACGAACACATTTCGACGGGCTTTTTTGAGACCATACAAAAGGCTCTGAATCGCAAAATCAAGGCAGTGCTAACAGCTGACAATCTCTCTGATAATGCGATAGACCAAAAAGTGAAAAATTTCTATGAATCTTGTATGAATTTAAGCGCTTTGAAAAATGTCTACAAGGACAAACTCAAGGAGATTGTCAGTGAGTTTGGTGAAATGCCTCTCTTGGAGGGAGACAAATGGCAGGAGGAAGATTTCGACTGGGTGGAGACGGTGGCGCAAATAGCCCATAAATATGAAATCTCCATAATGCTGGGCTATGACATCATGTCCGACTTTGCGGACAACAGTGTGAATCGTTTGTATATTGGCCATCCCGATCTACCGCTCGAGTCCAAATCCATGTACCTTGATGAGGCGAATGCTATCTATCGTTCGCATTATCGGCAAAATATCGCCAGTGTGCTTGTGAGATTCCTGGGCATAAAATCTGAACTGGCCGAGCAAACATCTAAGGAATTTTTAGATTTAGAAATTGCTCTCGCCCGAGGCACTGTTGATGACAAAATGGGTTTGCAGCTGGATGAGATGGCGTCTCTTGTCAGCATCGAGGAAATGCAGCGAAAATATTATCCCGATATAGATATCAAGAAACTGGTGAATATTTCTTTGGGCTCCCTGCCCTCAACTAAAGTGTACGAAATGATAGAGAGCTATCAGCACAATTTAATCACCGTCCTCAAAGAGACGCCCAAGCGTGTGGTGGCCAATTACATCTATTTCATGTTGCTGGATCATTTCATTTTGAAAACGCCCAAACAAAAATCGGAGTTGGAGTCAAAGTGCATAGACAACACCAAAAAATATTTTGCCAAAAATCTGGACAATATGATATATCGCACCTACAACACCAACGAGACCGAGGAAGGCGTACTCTATATGTGGCAAGAGATAAAGACAACATTCAAGCATATGCTGCAGTCAGGCAAATTGAATTGGGTAAAGGAGGAGACACGCAATTACGCTATCGATAAACTGGAGGCCATGAGGATTGAAATCAATTCATATGCGGATACAAATTTCACGGAGGAATTTGGCAGATTAACTGTAACAAAACATGACTATGTGGGAAACCTGAAGGCGGTCATGGCTCTAAATGCCGAACATGTCAGGGATAAACTGAATCAACCGCCCAAGCCTTTAGATGCTGGAGAACTGCTCTCCTTCACGCCGGCCAATGTCATAGTGGAGAATAAAATCAAAGTTCCGGTCTCTCTGTTGCAGCCGCACTATGTATGGTCACCCTCCTACCCCAATGCAGTGAAATATGGCTCTCTGGGCTCTCTAATATCTCACGAACTAATACATGGTTTCGATGACACAGGACGCAATTTTGATAAACAGGGCAACAGCCGTGAATGGTGGGACAAACAATCCACCAATGCTTTCATTAATCGCACAAATTGTTTTGTTAATCAATACAAAAACTACAAATATAATGATAAATTTTTGCCCGAAATGGGATCACAGTCAGAGAATATAGCCGACAATGGGGGCGTACGATTGGCCTATGAGGCCTACATGACCTGGTACGAGGATGCGTTGAGAACAAATCAGAGCATCGATATGGAAACGCTTCCCCGTCTAAATTACACTAGTGATCAATTATTTTTCATCAGCTACGCTCAGATATGGTGCAGTGATATACATCCGGCCGTGCGTAACTTGCAGGTCTCTACAGATACCCATGTGCCGGGTAAATTTCGGGTCATTGGCTCCTTGTCCAATTCCGAGGATTTTGCTAAAGCTTTTAGTTGTCCGGTGAACAGTGAAATGAATCCGGCGAACAAGTGTGTGATCTATTAATGTATAACTTGTAGGCAACAGAAAAGGATGTGGCTGTGGAGGGTTAGCTGTTATGGAATAGCTGAAATAGGTTTATAAAATGCCATCAAACTTGTACCAATGTATATTAAATTAAAGATTAATCAATATTCTCAATACTAAATAATATTTGTAGAAAAATTTGTGCGCTTTGTTTTACTAAGGGTCATTTTATTGTAACGCTGTATTCGACCAAGGAGAGATCTGATTTGATTCATAAATTTCATGAAGGGTAATTTATCTAACTAATAGTTGCTTAATTAACGTCCTCCCCTTCAAATTCAATGGCAATTATTCGCTTTTGTATGTTTTTATAGCAAAAACCAAAATATATTTGTTGTTAACAAGAGTGAGATAGGATGGTAATAAAATAATTATTTGACGGTAAATGTTGTCTCAGTAAATTTCGCGCATCGTGAAAATTGTACCTTTAGCTGACCCAAGGCCCTCCAATTACTGGCATCTAAAAGCACTGGGAAATAACAAAACGGAATCACTGAAGTATTGATGACTCTAGCAAATGATATAGCATTCATTTTTCTATGTAAAATGTCCGTGTCCAATCGCTTTATAGAGAGGATCCTACAAGGGATTGGTAGACGCTTCAAATTTTGTAACATTGAAATCATCGCCATCTGAGAAATAGTGCCGTATTCAAAAAGTATGTTCAGTTTTTATTGTTTTCACCCCCCAAAAAACTGTATTTATTCATCCAAAACTATTTTACCACCTTCAATGTATTGCATCTGGACATAAAGATTTATGACAACCGTCTTCTAAATCGTTGAAACATGACACATAACCACCGTTTGATGTGGCTGGCAAAGAGCGCTGCGATGCACATTGATTCTCTTCAATCTATTCAAAAAGACGTTCTCTGAGCGTTGTTCTAAGTTTTGGAAAGTCACGAGTCAGGCAAGTAAGGTGCTGGCGGAGAGATATTAGCCAAATTTCCGTCTCACGAAGAGCCAGTGTAATCTGTTGCCAAGATTTGTCTGCCCACAAATTTAGCTTCTTTTTCTTAAATTTCTTCAGGCAATCGACGCACAACATTCAAATAATATTCCTTGTTGACAATTTTGAACCATCAGAAGAAACTCATCATGCATAATGCAGCGACAATCGATGAAAACTATCAGCATAACCTTGATTTTTAAGCCATTTTGGTGCGATTTTTCAAGTACTGTATCAACCTTAATACGAGTTCAATCGATTGATCAGTTATTTCTGGATCTATAAGGATAAATTCAAATCTCATCTCTCGTAATAATGAGATTTATAAAGCGATTGTGGCCAGAAGTCACCTTCCACAGATTTTAATCCGATGGTCTTTATCGAGATCCAAAATATCTTTTGAAGTGGAGTTTGTTGACCTGTTTTAACTGCCAGCATCATTAGTTAATCGAAGGAAGGAAGTGCTAGAATGGCTGGGGTATAACGTCCTCGCCACGGTGGGGATTAACGTATTCTGTGACAGTCAAGCTGCCATTAAATCTCTGGATTCTGTCTTCCTGAACTCAACATCAGCCTTGAAATGCCGCAGATCTCTTAACGAAATGGCTCAGCAATTCAACATTCACCTTATGTGGGTGGCGGGTTACAGGGACATACTAGGGAACTGCAGAATATACGAACTGGCAAAACTAGGGATAACCTTACAGACTCCAGCTGAGCTCGTGTCCGTGGGCATGCCTCTTCCCACTTGCAAGCTCCTACTACAAAAAATCTAGGTAAATGAAAAAGTGAACTCACAATTCCACATTAATCAGCATAAGCACAACTAGAACAATAACCAGCTTGTGTTGCACTTATTGGGAATTGCTGTGGATCAACGAACACCAATATTTATTATTACATACCGAACACAACATTTATTATTATGTACAAAGCACAACGTACGATAAACGAAAAACAGGATATACGTTGTGAGTTCGAATTATAACTCACAACAATGTAAACAACATGACTGACTGACGCTTGCCAAAAAATGAGCACGCTGTCACTAGCCGTTTGGCTGCTATAGCAGCGTGGAGACGGTAACACACCGGACACTTATCTCTGCATACTTTATAGAGTCTCAGAAGAGTATTTCTAGTCATCACAAATGAAAGGATTAATTTAGTTACCAACTAACGTAAAAAACTTCTATTAGTAACACCACCTACAAAGTTTGGTAGGTCAATTAGTTAACCGTAACAATTAAATTTATCACAAAATTCATCAGATAATAGATGAACAGCCCTAACATTTATAATGATAAACTCAATACTCGTACAAAACACATTCTCTTGATAATCCATTGGCCCAACAGTTAACAGTTTTTATCTACCTATATTTATAGTAGAAACATTAAAAACATCTCCCATCTAAGTAATCATAGCACAAACTTTAACATTCCATTGATAGTTGTTGATAGTTGATTTGCAATAGATTAGATCACTTACCGTGTGTTAATATGTTAATTGTTTCGTTGTGCCAGTAAAACAGACTTAATAGACAGCCCTTGAATGT
>JAHXMU010000087.1:143669-192992 GCA_019455685.1 Philornis downsi | reverse complement strand
GGTGTTGGAATTTTTGCACAGTGGGCCAAAATACTTTTTACTAGGGGGAACCTAAAATCGAAGAATCTCAAGTTCTTAAATTCTTCTGAAATATGGGGACCACGGTTTCAGAAGCTATGTGTTGAGATCTAGCCAGTGGTATAAGTTTTATTGACGCATGTGCTAGCAGTCAGTCACAGTCTGCAAATATATCGATACGTTAAGTTTTAACTCATTATAACTTCGTTGTTTCTTGCTTGTTTTACTTAGAGAAGGTGGATGCTTATAGTCGGAAGTATTTTCTTCCATTATTGGCGGTTTGATTAAAATATATTAATCCAGTTCGTAAAAAATATTACTTTTATTTATAATCCCCAAAATTAATGCGTTAACAGAGCTCTGTTAACTCAATAACAGAGTTCGGCAAATACAGTTGGTTTTTGGCTTTGCTAGTTAGATGCCGAATCTATCTTCACGCACATACTTCATACATCATTTCGTGACATAGCAAAAGTTTAAAATGGTTCTAAATTGTTTTCTGAATTTACGGTACCAGACCTTTTAGGAATTTTCACAGCTACTCAAAAATTTGTCCGTCTTTCTTAATTTAAAAATATCAAATAAAATGCAAACAAAAGTTTCCATAAACTAAATCAGAATCAAAAGTGTTTCTAATTTTGTTTTAAACATAAGAATCAAAGTCAAGACATTCACATAGTATCAGTTTCATTTCGGTTTTCATATTGGAAAATTATTTGAAGTACATTAGAAATTTGGTTCCTATTCATATTTGAAACGAACTCACTTCATACATCATTTTGTGACATAGCAAAAGTTTAAAATGGTTCAAAACTATATTTTATTTTCTGAATAGACGGTATCAAGCTCTCAGAAATTTTCACAGATACTCAAAAATTTCTTGGTTTTTGTAAATCAAAAATATTAAATGAAATGCAAACAAAAACTAAACCAAAATCAAAATTGTTTCTAATTTCGTTTCAGACATAAGAATCAAAGCCAAAACATTCACGTAAGATCAGTTTCATTTCAGTTTTAATATTGTAAATTTATTTGAAGTACATCAGAAATTCGTTTCCGACTCATATTTGAAACAATAACTGACTTCACACAGTATTGATTCGTCAAGTTTAAAATGGTTTCAATAATTTATTTACTGTATTTACGGAACCAGGTTCTGAGAAATTTTCGTAGCTATTTGTCTGTTTTTTAATTAAAAATGTTTAAATGAAATAAAAATAAAACTTTCCACATACTGAATCATAATCAAAACTGTTACCAATTTCATTTCGAATACAAGGATCAAATTCAAAACAATGTGTAATGTAATTTGTAATGAAACAGATACAAACATTAATACAATTTTGATGCGATTGCCGGAAACAGAATAAAAAAATTATTTTTTGATTTAGATTCCAGAAACTGAAACAAATCGAAATTATTTTCAATTTTAATATCGTTTCGTTCGTTAAAATGTTATATGCTGATCAGTTCGGTTTTCAAAACAGGTTTTGTGCCTCCTACGCCTAAAAAATCGGCAGTATTTAAAAATAATCCTTTTTCGATTTTCAAATAAACCGGTTTTTATACGTTCCAAAACATTTACTCTGCGAATGCTTTTATTATTTTTTAAATATTTTATTTCCATTGCATCTCCGTTACACAACCGACATTTCAAGTTTCATTTTGTGATAAGTCATAGCATACTCAATGGTCAGTTTAATTTTACTGTATTTCAAATCTTAAAAAACAGGTTATTGTTTGATGTAGGCGTCTTTAGCGTGAATGATATTATTAAATTTGTCCAGAAAGACTTCGAAAAATGTCTAACGTTATTTTGTCCCATTCTCGGCAAAAACTATTTCAATAACTTTTTCACTGCAGGGCAAAACGATATACTTCCCTAGGCTTGCGAACAACATTATAATAATAATTATAACAAATCAACAATTGTCAAAACGATGAATAAGCTGTCATTAGCCACTTGGTAAAATTGATAATGTTGCGAGCGCCCATATCTGAATACAACAAATTATCCATTTTTTGTTTTCACAGTAAAGTTAAATAAAAGACACATAAATCTATGATTTCTATAAAACTTTTATTTCATTGCTTGAACCTTGCCATTATATATGAAATACGATGTAATTTAAATGACCGCCTCTGGATTGGTTGCAGCAGTGGTTGCTTTTAAGGTAGTTTTCGACCACTTTTTCGCACATTTCGGGCAATATCTTGGTGATAGCTTGACGAATGTTGGTTTTAAAATGCTCCAAAGTTTGAGGATTATCCGCGTAAACACGGCCTTTGACGTAACCCCTCAAATCGAAAGACCTTGGTGGCCAATTGACGTCGTCAAAACATGAAATTACGCTTACTTCTCATGCAATAAAGGCAAAATTGGTCGTGTTGTGTAACTCGAAGCACCGTCTTGTTGAAATCACATGTTGTCCAGTTCATAATCTTCTATTACAGGTGAAAAAAGGTCGGTTATCATACCGCCATAGTGCTCTGAATTGACGGTGACGGTTCCTCCAGCGTCATTTTCAAAAAAATACAGCCCAATGACACCACCAAACCATAAAGTCACACCAAACAGTCACTTTTTCCGGATGCAATGGCTTTTCCGTAATCGCTTCTCTGTTCTCTGAGGTCCATATACGACAATTTTACTTGTTGACGTAACCACCGAGTGAGAAATGAGCTTTATCGCTGAAGAAAATTTTGTTTGAAAACTCAGCATTGAAAGTCTGTTACTGTAGCGCCCAATCAGCATATCTACGATGATGTGAATGGTGGGACTCTATATGGATGAAGGTGCAACAAATCCAAGTGCTGAGAACGGCGTGCAATCGACAAATTCAGACTCTCCGCCATACTTTCACTAACAGGAGCGATATTTTCGGCATTACTTACATTGCAATGATGCTCAGGCCTGACAACATCTGTAACGATTCCAGTCTCTTCAAATTTCTTTATAATTTTGCCAATTCCTTGGACGGTAGGTCAATTAAGACGACCATAATCACCCCATAATACATGAAAAGTGTCCACGTTTGAATTCACCACTTTTGTAGCAAGTTTTAAGCATTTTTACGGGTTATTCGATTGTTAAATGATGCTTATTCGCAAATGGCAAACTTTTCAGTAAATAAATAACAATAAGTAACAAATGATAGGTAATTATCAGTTGACAGCGATGCTACACTGGCTGTATTGAAATCACTAAATAGATAACCCTTTAGTAAAAGTTACAGTTTTTCCATCGAGTGCAACGTCAGCTTTGTATTTGCAGAGAACATTCAGCAATCGGATAGATGCATCCTCCCCATAGAGAGTCCCCACATTTCAGCTACATATCCTTATATCGTTATTCATTTTAAAGGGTCATTGTTAGGAGAGCTGATTTTCTTCCTTTTCTCTTGTATTGTCATAATAATTTTCACTGAACAGCACCTTTTCGTCGATTATAAAGCTGCCTTCAATTCAGCAAAAACTGTTTGAGGCCATACCCAAGTTTAAAATTCCTACGAAGCTTATACGTCTTTGTAGGATGACGCTGACTGACACGAAGCCTTCAGTAAAGACAGGCAAAGATCTTAGCGAGCCTTTTTACATCAAACGAGGATTTAGGCAGGACGACAGTCTATCGTGCGAACTCTTCAACTTTAACAACAGCCACATGTTACTCGCATATGCAAATGATATAGACATTATTGGCCGAAAACTGCGAGATGTTACTGCAGCCTTCACAAGCATTGAGAAGAAAGTAGCGAAAATTGGTCTGGTGGTAGATGAGGTGTCTACAAAGTGCCTACTCGTTTGGGACGCTGTGTGAACGTTGACAACTATAATTTTAAAGAATTTGGAAGAATTCATCTACCTCGGTTCCGCTGTAAACAAAACGAATGATGTCAGCATGGAGATAAAGAGGAGAGTGTTGCTTCCTAACAGATGCTATGAGCTAAGCAAGCGATTCAATGATATTCGATTTTCGACAATCGAAAATCCGACTGTACCAGACGTATGTTCTACCTGTCTTGTTATATGGCGCAGAATCCTGGGCTGTGACGCAAGCAAATGAATCAGTACTGGCAGTTTTCGAGAGGAAAATACTCTGACAAATACATGGGCCCATCGTTGCTAATGGAGAGTATCAGCGTCGCATGAACAATGAGTTGTATGAGCTATATGCCGACATCGACGTGGTCAAATGCATTAATATACAGCGATTGCGTTGGCTGGGTCATATTGTGCGGATAGTCCCAAATGCTCCAGCATGGAAACAACAAACACAATGGACGGCGCAGAAGAGGGTGACCAAAACTCCGTTGTAACGACCAGACTTTTGAAATACTATCGAAATTTGGTGTGCCGAATTGAAGGAGAAGCGCAAAAGATCGAAGCGCTTGGAATTATTTTCTACGGGTGGCGTATAATTGATAAGTATATCAATTATACGCCACCTAAGAAGAAGAAGAAGAGCTCTTTTAGCCCCGCATTCGATTAATGACAACAATCATAGGTCTTTCGTAAAAAGCTGAGATTCAATAACAAATGTTACCTTCTCCTATATGAAGCATCGGCATCGGAATGCAATGTGGGTTACTTAAAAGCAAACTAGTTGCATTCTCATTTTAACTACCAACAGACGAATATCTGGATGACATTAATAGGAAATACTAGCCTGAAGGTTGGAAATCATGAGCTTTTTGGGAAATTCTACGAAAAGTTTTGGTTATTATCAAATGAGCAACAATCATAGAGACCATATTAGGATTTCCCACACACTTTCTATAGAAATATCTTATTATAGTTCATTGAACAGTTAGTAAAAATGGTAACCAACAGTTGGTAGAATAATGCTATGTCCATTCATACAATTTCGAGATTTCCGCTTAGCTTTTGTTAGCTATTATGAAATCTCACCTTGCAGCATAAACTATTGAGGCAGACCAAACGCCCACCCACCATTACAACCTTGCTCTTGTTGACATTAAACATATCCTCAAAGTGCTGCCAACTTCACTCTTCGCTTAATGATTGTCAACAAACACACACACACGTGCGAGCACCAGGATACCCGAATACATTTGTACCTTCAGCCAATTTGTGCCAAACATTGACAGCCATAAATTTACATATAAAACAAAAATATCTGTAAATAATGTTTGGTTATTTTTATGAACAAAAGAAATTGTTTGACCTTTTCGTTCATTGTAGCCAACCTGGGTCACTTTCGCAGTGGATCCTCCCACAACGGTTGAAAAAAAGCAACGGCTAAAAGCAAACAAATGGGTAGAAATTTTTTTTTTTTGCTTTTTTCGTTATTTGCAACTGTAGCGGCATCAATGAATAAAAAATTGTTCTACAACACGGGAACTATACGGCTGATTGTATTGTTAACTAGAGTGTGTCGTTGTTGAAAGCTTTTAGTTTTGTTAGGAAATCTCGTCGAAAAATTAAACAGCAATCGTTTTAGTGGAAATCAGGTAATGCGTTGCAAAACCTATATTTAAATGAATTTTTAATAACGTTCTGGATACACTGGAGGAATAAAGTTCGAAAAAGTAATAAAACAAACATTTTTACATGATATACAGGGTGTCCGTCGGGAAGGTATACTACTTTCCTTGTTTATAATTTTTGATTAAATGATGAGAGTGGATATTATGTTGATAAATATTTTATTTAATGTCGGCAATTATGTATAAATGTCCGCCTCTGTTAGCCTCACCAGTGCGAGCCCTTTTGAGCCCATTTTTCACTACATTCTCACACATTTCACGCGGTATTTCATTAATTTCATCCCATATATTTTGTTTTAGTTGCTCAATCGTTTCTGGTTTGTTTGCATAAATAAACCCTGCTTTTCAGATATCCCCACAAAAAGAAGTCCGGAGCAGTCTAATCAGACGACCGTGGAGGCCAATCAACATCACCATTTCTTGAAATAACCTGTTGTGGAAAAAGGTCTCGCAGTAATTCCATTGTAATCCTGGCTGTATGCGATGTGGCACCGTCTTGTTGATACCACATGTTAATCAAGCCCAAAGCACACAGTTGTAGCGTTAAAAAGTTCTCAATCATATCACGATATCGCTCTCCGTTGACAGTTACTGTTACGCCGTTTTCAGTTTCAAAGAAGTCCTAATAGATCCAATGATTCCTCCTGACTAAATTGCACACCAGACTGTCACTTTTAATGGACGCAAAGGTGACTGATGAATAATTTGAGGGTTTTTCATTGCCCAGAACCACCGACTATTCTGTTTATTCACATATCCATTCAAATGAAAATGTGCCTCCTCACTTATTATGATTTTTTCTTGAAAATCGGGGTTATCATGGGCGAGCTGTAACATCCTGTTGGTGGCGTAAATGATCTTCTGGAAGAAGCTCTTGCGTGTACTGCATCTTGAATAGAAACAAATGCAAATCCTTGTAACACATCCAAAACTTAAATTTATGGTGAAATCGTAAAGACCCCAATAATTCGTAATAATTTAAACATTACCTCTATTCAGCACCTCAAGATTCATAAGCATGCATAAAAAAACTGCAAAAATCTTAAATTTTAATCAAACGTAGATAATTCAAGGGAATATGCCTTTCAAGTTTTTATTATAAACGGTGATTTTTTAATCGTAGTTTTTTTTAACGAACAAAACGCTCAAATTTGCATCATATATTAAAATGTTTTACTGGAATCGATAGATTGGTCTGTTCCATTTAATTTTTAAAGATAATTTCATGTAAATGTTTCATCAAAATACCCATTCGGAAAGTCCAATTTTTCGTCACTTTTTCGAACATTTCGGCCTATATAACGCGTGTTGTGTTATCCTGTAAGGCTTCAATAGTGTTCGGCTTGTCCACATAGACTAACGACTTGACATAACCCCACAAGAAATAATCAAGAGGCATTAAATCGCAAGGTCTTGGCGTCCAACTCACCAAATCGGGCCAAATCGAGAGATGAGCTGCTCACCAAATTCATCCCTCAACATATCCATTGCTTCACGAGCAGTGTGGCATGTGGCATCGTCCTGATGAAACCACATGTCACCCAGGTTCATCTCAGCCTATTCAGGCAAAACAAAAAATCGCGCATCATGGTTCGATATCGTTCGCCGTTGACGGTAACGTTTCTTCCACGGTCGTCTTTGAAGAAAAATGGACCGATGTTGCCACCAGCCCATAAACTACACCAGACTGTCGTTTTTTCGGGATTTCATGTATGGCATGTGGCTGTTCATCACTCCAGATGCGACAGTTTTGCTTGTGTACGTATCCGTTTAGGAAGAAATGAGTCTCTTCGCCGAACACAATTTTTCGATAAAACAGCGGATTTTCATTGAGCGTTTATTAGGCCCATTCACCAAAAATAAGACGATGTGGTAGGTCATTCGGCTTCAATTCTTGCGTGAGTTAAATTTTATAGGCTTTCAAACCCAAATCGAGGTGTAAAATTTTCCTTGTGGTTGAGTAACACATGCCCAATCGCTGAGAACGGCAACGAATTGACATTTCATGATCGTCATTAACACTGGTCGCTACGGCTGCAATATTTTCTTCGGTACGCACTCTACGCATGCAAGTGGATGGTTTTATGTCCAACAAAGTAAATTTGGTGCGAAATTTGGAGATAACAGCACAAATTGTTGATTCAGCTGGTCGATTAACGATGGTCGTATCAAACGATGCACATTTGTCACAAAGCTGGAATTTTGATAATAAATTTCAACGACTTGCAATCGTTGCTCGTTTGTTAGTCTTTCCATGATGAAATGGCAGAGTATACTGTACACTTTTCACTTTGACAGATGACATTTGGATGCCATTACCAACCAGTGCTGCCACCATGAAAAACTTAAATCTTAAAAAATCACCCTACATGACATTACCATTGCTCAGAGAAACTTGTCTCACTATTCAAATCAACAACCCAACAATAAATCAGCACCGCGTGGTTAAATATTTTAGTATACATTTTGATCGATGTCTCACATGGAAATGCCATATACGAGTAGATGCAAAATTAACGCAAATAAAATTGAAAGCAACTCAGCTAAACTGGCTTTTGAGTTGAAATTCTACTCCTAAGTTAGATTGCAAACTCTTACTCTACGACTCGATTTTAAAGCCAATATGATGCTATGGCATATAGTTATGAGGCACCGCTTCAGCTTCAAATAAAGAAAGAATGCAAAAGCGCCAAAATAAAATCTTACGAATGATCGATAGAATATTAAGAACTTGAACATCCACAAAGGTTTAAACGTGCCATTGGTGAGAGCTGAGATCACGAGATATGTGACAGCATATTTGAGGATGTTGGAATATCATCCATGCAATTAAGAAGGAGGGATACGAATTTTCTCAGTCGAATATTAGAAGGATGAATGCAGCTAACAGCAGTAACAGTAGAACATAACTTTTGGTTCAACTATGGTTGGACTTAATTCATTATTAGTTTAAGATACGAAAACATATTGTTAATTCAATTAAGTTTGAAGGTACAATAAATAAATAATTAAATAAAAAAAAAATTTGCGTTGTAAAATGTGACAAAATGGAGGGAATGATCACGCCTTTCCTGGTGCTTCCCAAACAATTCACGAGTACATTATTTAGCTTATATAGATTCCCAGATTCGTATCTTCCATTCAATGGCATTACATTCGCTACAACTGAATGCGCATCAGGCGTTTAGCATTGCGAATAAAAAAGGATTGCACTACCACCCCCCTTAGAGTAAAACGCATACAAATTTGCGCATTTACGCAAAAATCGATGATCCTTCTACTTCTTCGAAACAGAGGACTTCAGAAAGTTAAAAATTTACTACTTTTATTGCGCCTTAATTCAGACTGCTTTTTACAGCATCACAAAAGGATGTGGGAACGTTGTAGATATACTCGTATGTAAGTCAGCTCTCCTGACTGAAATTTCTGTACCCGTTTCCCTCTGCCAATTTTCCTCGAGTGTAAACTTCCGAGCAAAACGACAACCCGATGTTTAGTTTCTTTATAAATACTTACACAGTAAAAAGACTTCAAAGCGTTGTTGTCTTATCTTAGATTTCACACAACAATTAAACCGACATTTAGAGAAAAGACAATACAACAAAGGCAGAAAGAAGCCAAGAGACAACTGCTGCATATTTTTGTTCTTTTTTCAACGCTACGAATGAAACCGTACAAGAACCAAACGATAATGATGACCCATTTTCTTTTTCCTTTGATTTATTTTTTGCAAGAAGGCAACAAAATTGTTGTCTTTTCACAGGAAACATTTTCAAGGATGTGGTAATGACATTTGAAAGTGTTTGTGATTTGTGCATATGCACGAGTACAACAACAGCAACACAAAAAAAAGTATTGCAAATTAAGATTGGCGTAAGGTCATTAGTGAGAGAGACTAGAAGAAGGGAGAGCATTCAGCAATTGGAATGCTTTGTAAATTTTACAATCGTTATTTTTGGCCTACGGGGAGATGAGGCCAGCACAGCTGCTGTAAATCTAATTTAAAATTGATGATGTTCGAAAGAAATGCAAAGGGGTTACAAAGATTGCAGGTTCTCATTGCAGCATCAGCACTTAATGTTTGTACATTTTGCCAATGTGAATAATTAGCAAATACTTAAACATTACCTTACGGTGTTCTTTGATTATAAAGGACAGTTTTTGTGCTTTAAGCATTACCTGACGTAAAAGGTATTATAGGTTATGGACCAAAGGAAAAATAACATTTTGAAAATATTTGCAATAAACAGCTCTAATTAAAATTTCGCAACAGAGATCAAAGACTGGATTATTTAATAAATATTAACAATATTTTTTGGGTTTACCAACGTTAAATTTTGAGGTAGACCCTTTCTAAATAATCTCCAAAATCAATAAATAGTAATCATGCAGAAAGCCTACCAGCAGATGGCATAAGCTTTCAAGTGTGATACAAAAACCGCCGGTCTGGCAAGGCTGTCAGCTGTTAAATGCCTGTCATCTGAAGTGTTGTTCGTTTAGTGAAAGGTTTGCTATTTACGAATATGGCTCATTTAACAACCGAAGAATACGTTAGTTAAAACTTACTACAAAGTAGTGATTCAAACGTGGCCCATCAATCGAACAAAACGGTCTTCAGCGATGAAGCCCATTTCTCACTTGGTGGTTACATTAACAAGCAAAATTGTACCATATAGGGCTCGGAGAACCTGGAAGTGATTGTGGAAAAAGCCATTGCTTCCGAAAAAAGTGACTGTTGTTGTCATTGGGCCATATTTTTTCGAAAATGACACTGGAGGAACCTCAAAAGGATCCACTGCTGCAACCAGTCCAGACTATGACGTTGTATTTCGTACATAATGCAAGGTCCAAGCATTGTAATGAAATAAAAGTTATATCAAAATCATAGCTTTATGTGTGTTTTATTTAACTTTACTTTAAACGAAAAATACAGGGTGGCGCAATACAACGTGCATATTTAAAAAATAGATTAAGAAATAAATACAAAAGGTATAGTTAAAATAAATCTAAGGCATTGTAGAGTAATAAATGGAGTTTATTTTTTAAAAATAACATCATCCAAATGGTGACCCTCTCTACGACGGCACTCCTCTAACCGCAAACGAAAATTATTGAAAACTTTCTTCAGTAATACTGGTGTAATGGCTGCCATTTCACCACGGATATTCTCCTTGAGAATAGTCTGAACTACGTGGGGATCAATCTGCCAGGGAACATCTGCTTCACCACCGCCATGGAGTCATTTGATGTGTGACAGGTAGCTCCATCTTGTTGGAACCAAGTTCTGGAATTCACTATTCTTGAACTTCCAATTTCTGGAGCCAAAAATTAACCGTGACCAATTATTCCTCTGGCAGAGATTGCTGCCCATACTGTCACTTTAGGACTATGCAATGGTTTCTGGTGTTTGATTTTGGGATTTTCACTGTTCCAGTAACGACAGTTTTGACGGTTTACGAACCCTCGTCAGAGAAAAGGATATTGTCAAAATTGGAAAATCAATTAAGCATTTCATTAGCAAATGCGAGCCTTGCTATGAAGTCAGACTCTTTCATGCAGTTTAAGATCCAATGTTAAAATTCGTTGCAAACTTCGTCGCAATAATTGTAAGACAGACGATCTCTTGCGAGTCGACATTTGTGGATTTCCTCGTACTGACTCCATAACTCTCTCAACATTGTCTGCGACAGTATTAAAGAATAGAGCAATGTATTTATTATTTTGACCAAGTACTGAAATCAGATCAAATCCTAAGCGGTACTTTCTCGTAATTTACAAAGTGTAACCCATACTAGTTACATTTTTTCAAAATATCACATGGTTGAAAGTATCAACGTGGTTTTTCATGCATTCTACGAGTATCGTCCTAACTGCTAATAAAACCCTTCACGTGTATGATAACCTACGTTCAGGCAACCACTTGGTATGATGAAGAATATCGCATAGTCTCTGAGAAAATAGACGCTGCGTACAGGGTAACGCTGCAGCCAATTGTAACGCGTGCCGTTAAGGAATGTTACGAGGACAGGAGGAGAGAGGTATTTCGAAATTTTTGGGTTAGAAAGATATAGGGAGATGTATGTGAACATCGAAAAACCCACTAAAAGATCAGAATTAAAGGGTATGGAACAGAGCTCATCTCCTATAAGGGCACCGATGGAAATCTGGTCACAAATACGCAGCATGTGCTGCAATTATGGAGAGAGCATTTTGATAAGCTTCTGGATGGCAGCATGAGTCAAGCAATCACCCCAATTACCGATGATAGCATATATAGCATAGCATCTAGCCAGAACGAGATCAAACTAGCAATGTTGCGGCTTAAAAACAACGAATCTGCAGACGCCGATATGCTGAAGACAGAGTTGCTTAAGACCAGTTGCGATGGGCTGATAAACAGCACGTATCAGTTTCTAAATACATGTTGACATATGTTCAAAGAAATCGATCCAAGTGTGCCTATAACCGTATCAGTCTTTTACCCATTGCTTGTGAGGCCCCGTTGAGTATGATATTTGAAAACTAAAATCAATTGTAACCGACTTGATTGGGCCTTATCAGTGCAGCTTTAGACCTAAATTTTAGAGAAGACCCCAGAAACACAGATCGACACACACACGAGGTGTGTTTAAAAAATACGGTGAATTTTAATTTTTCTCACAAAATATTTATTTATTCATTAATTTCTATTTTATCTCCTTCAAAGTAGTCCCCGGCTCATATATAATACACTTGTGCCAGCGTTTTTTCCAATCCTTCAACTAGTTCTGATATGCATTTTTTGGTACTTTCTTGAGCTCTCAGCTCTCTGTTTTTATCTTCTTAATCGTCACAAAACGCCGTCCTTTTTAATGGCTCTATTCAATCTTGGGAACAGGAAAAAGTCCCAGGGGGCCAAATCTGTTGAATACGGTGGCTGAGGCATGATGACGGTTTTATTTTTTGCCAAATAATCTTTCACAAGCAAAGGTGAGTGAGCAGGTGCATTATCATGATACAAAAGCCATGAATTTTTTTCCACAATTCTGGGCATTTTTTTCGTATTGCTTCACGCCAACGGCGCATAACTTTAAGGTAATACTCTTTATTTATCGTACGACCTTGTGGCAAAAACTCCTGATGCACTACACCATAGTAATCGAAGAAAACAGTGAGCAAAACCTTGACATTTGATCGAACTTGCCGTGCTTTTTTTGGTCTTGGCTCTCTTGGACTTTTTCATATTGACGATTAAGCTTTGGTTTCGATATCATAACCGTACTCGTATACCCATGATTCGTCACCAGTTATGACCCTTTTAAGTCTGGATCATCGTTGACTTCATTCAACAATTCCTGAGCGATAATCATGTAACGTTTTTTTTTGGTCAAAATTCTGCAATTTTGGAACGAACTTCGCTTCGCACAAAATTTTCGAAAAGATTGTATGGCATGAGCCAGCATATAGGCCGAATTCCTCAGCAACTTCTCTAATTGTGATTCGAAGATTCTCCATACAAATTTTCTTCACTTTTTCAATATTTTCATCGGTTGTTAATGTGCTGGGAGGGCCAGGCCAACGTCGTCATTCACATCTTCTCGACCTTCTGCGAAAAGCTTGTACCACTTGTAAACATTTTTTTGACTCAGAGTACTCTCACCGTATGCCACTGCCAACTTTTCAACATGTTTATGAGCACTTAATTCCATTTTTTATACAAGATTTGATGCAACTTCTTTGATCCATTTGTTTCGATAGCAAAAAATCGCCGAATACGCAAAACATTTGTCTTATTTATGCCTCTCACAAACAAACTAAACATGCTATATCGATCAAACAGTCAAGATATCTTCGAGACGAGAAAAAAAATATTAATCGAAAGTCGAATGTATGTAGCCCGCGAAAGTCGAAAATTCACCTCATTTTTTGAACACACCTCATATCATAGCTCTATCAATTATAAAACTGTCTTCGATAGTTTAATGTGACAACAACAGTATGAGGAAATGACCGAGTTTGAAATTTCCGCAAAGCTTATACGTCTGTGTAGGATGACACTGACTGAGATGTAGTCTTCGACAAAGCTAAGCCAAAATCTTAGCGAGATTTTTAAAATCAAACGAGGATTTAGATCGGGCGACAGTCTATTAACATACTGTTGGAGAGATGATTATGAAGAAAGCTACAGTTAATGCAACTGGTACCATGTTTAATAAAAATATAGCCATATGTTATTCGCGTATGCAGACGATATTGATATTATTGGCAGAAAACTGCAAGCTGGTACTGCAGCCTTCTCAAGTATTGAGAAGGGATAAGCAAAAATGGGTCTCACGGTAAACGAGGACAACAGGAAAAGGTGATTTATTTCAACGAACTAAGAGTCTACTCATTCAGCAATTATATCATTGGAGGTGGTGAATTAATTCATGTACGAGCCTCGGCTTCGCTAAGGTATATGAGATATGGGCTGAGCAAGCCATGTATAATTTTCTGTGAAATTTTGCTTTAAAAGTGCCAAGAGCCGTCATATTTTAACACTTAAAAATTGTCGGAATCGCAGAAAATTTAAATATTTTCCCATATTTCTCGGGAAATGGTAATGACTGGGAAATTGCAGCCTTTAAATGTGACGTCTCATAGGTGAATCAATTGCGGTAATTTTCATGAGTCTCTCCGTGAAGGCCTTACTCATGGCGTACCATCACACATGGGACTGTTTTTTCTTTTCCTTTGTATCTTTATTTTCCTTTTTATTTGAATTCGCGACAGCCAGCGCTCCTTTGGGGTACTCAAACCAATCCCGCAAGGATAAGTCGAAGTACCTTTGAGATAAGAAGCAAATCCCCTTGGAAAAGTTTCCTCAGGGTTTGCTTCCTCCAAAAGTACCAGCCAAAGTACCTTTGAAGTCACTGGCATGAAGTGAGCTTCATCCCGGTTAAGAGTGAGACCTATCTGGACACCTCAGATAGACGAAGAACAGTGTCTTCCTAGTTCCCGCATTACCTTCAGGAGACCCTGAAGCAACGCAAAATCACTGAAAACACATGTTCGGGCAACTACAGCCAGCACGATGCTCCCACAAGGGGTCCTTTGCCACGGCCAGGCAAGAACAAAATGTTCCTGGGGCCGCTGGTCTCCCGTGCTACCAGAATACAAGAACCCTCTGGTCAGAGTTTCGCATACCTGCTATATCATACCTCGCATGGAACTGGCCGTCCATCCTATACGCCATAAATTTTCAAGGTCCGAGGAGAAAATATCGACACAACAGTAAATGGCATGCTCTTCTGGTCCATCAACCATACTCTCATAGGGAAATCAAATCAAATGTGTAGGTTTTACATGAGTCTCGCCTTGAAGGCCTTACCCATGGTGTGCCATCACACAGGTGCTGTTTTCCATTATTTTTTCTTGGCTATATTTTCTTTCTTCTTGCGACAGCAAGCCCCCCTTTGGGGTACCCAAACTAATCCCGAAAGAATTATTCAAACTACCAGAGATTAGAAGTAGGTCCTTTGGAAAAACTTCCTCAGGTCCCTCTCTCTCGGCCAAAGTACCGTTGTAGTCACTTGGTATGAAGTGAGCTACCCCCCGGTCAGGAGTTGAGGCAATCTAATAAGACCTCGGATAGACATGAACAGTGTTTTCCAAGCTTCTGCCTTCCTTCAGCAACGCAACCTGAAGCAACGCAAAAGCACTGAAAATAGATGTTAGGTCAACCACAACCAGCACGATGCTCCTACAAGGGGTCCAACACCATTGACCAGGAAGGAACAATGTTCCTTGGGCCCCTGGTCACCCGTGCTACCAGAAGAGAAGAACCCTCTGGTCTGGGTTTCGCAGACAAGCTACTCCAGTTTTGCTTTATCATACCTCGCATGGAAGTGGTAATCCATTATCTACGGCATAGATTTCAATGTCCGAGGAGAGAATATCAACACAGCAAAGCTTGCCATGCTCCAATCATAGTCTATTAACCAGATCTCTCTGGTCGTACAACTATTAAAAACGGAAAAGATAAATCTTCTGATATCTCCCGATGGCTTCTCTATAACCGCACCTGTTGCCAGGCAGTGTCTTGTTTAACTATGACTCTCCCCTTTACTTGGTTTTCGAAAAACGAGTTCCAAGATCAGTTTGATGTCATGTTATAGGTAAATCCCAAGACATAATTCACCTGTTCCTGGGGCTCTTGGCACAAGGCCACACTACTTTGTTTTTGTACGAAAGCCTTATCCTTTGCCTGCTTAATTACAGGATCGGGTAGAGAGGCTTGCGTTTTAGGGGTAAGCGGTACAAAGCATCCTAGGAAACACCCGCCTACCCACTGTCTCATAGGGAAAGATGGCTAAACCTGTAAGTCGGCAGATTATATATGATTTAATCTGCCGCGGTTGTTTAGCTCAAAAACGTTTAAAATTATCTAAAACCAAACGCAAAAACACCTACAAATACAAGACCTAAATCAGTAGGGTACTCATTAAAAATTAACAATTAATCACCATAAATGCTATAAAATATTACTAATCTCTTTCGAGCTGATACATCAGTCATTTCGGTGTCGGTGTCATCCTCGGATCTACTGAAGTAGGTGCTCACGTCATCCCTTTTCTTCAATGACATGTTGAAGAAGGTGCTTTGTTTTGTAAAACGCAAATATTTGATATTTTTAGGATTTGGTATTTGCCTAAACGTATCGTTGATTTTAACTTAACTCCATAAGCAAAGATTTCCTTTTTTCCCTCCACATATTCACGTTTAAATTATCCACCAGTTGTGAGCAAATATTTGAACGCTTTTTGTTTTGTAAACACAATAACTTTATGTCTCTGCCGACGGGCATCTAAAATAGGGCTTTAATTCTTTATATTAAGCGAAACATTTAATTTAATTATAAAATTTGTTTTTTGTTTTTATGTCGATTAAACATTTCCATTAGAGATCGGATAGGATAGCAAAGTGAGTTTGGCACGGATTGAAATATGTATTAACTTATTTAAAGCGGAGCTTATTTAAAGCGGAAATGAAACAAAAGCTCTGCCACATGAAGTGAAAATAAGCAAAAGTAAATGAAAACGAAACACAATAAAAGAAAGTGAAAATGCTATTCGGAGGGGAGTTTCCATCAAAATGTAATATTAAATATAATCCTCAAATATGTTTGTAATCTTTATGGCAAAAACGTTTCTACCCTCAGCCCAAAAGTATGTTGTTGATTTAAGTAATTACAATGAGCCCTAAAGTAGGTTACGAAATATGTAGCTGCGATAAATTTAAATGAATTTAAATGAATTTAACACACAAAAAAGGGAAGAAAAACGTTTAAATCATTTTGCTCAATTGTTTTTATACTTCTATAAAATTTAATTTACATTTCAATTATTATTATTATTACTGCCTGCAATTCCACGAAACTTTAATAGTAAACTTTAATGTTTTCATATAAAAAATATAATTTATGCTATTAGTTGTGTGCAGTTTCAGTTTACGTATATTCAATTGTGGAAATTGTTTGTGTGGTTCGATCAATAGATATTCCTACGGTCTTTTTGCATAATATTGCGATTTTTGTAAGAGGCTTCCGGTAACTCGTAAGATTGCAAGTTTTCCTAAGCGACACTTGACATAAATATTTATGGCCTTTCAATAGCGCCTGAATGGGGCATTTACAGTTTCCGGCAATTTCAAGTGTTGTTGTAAATACTTAAAGTGTTTTGCTTGGTGAAACTTTTAAAAGTAGTATCGACATAATAAGGAAGGAATAAGCATGTTGCTTGCTAGATGTCCCAGTTTTTCTCACCAAATCTTTACTAATACTCGCAGCTAATGGCGTATTCAATGTTCCTTAATAGTTTACTTCTGGAGAGCATTTTGCAATACTCAACCTAAATGTAGACTTTTTCATTTTGCAGTAGACCATGCCTGGAGGTATGCTACACTTTACTCAAGTTAAGCAAAAGATTGTAAATAATTATTAAAGGAAAACTAATAAAAAGGAGGTCACAGATATAATAGTATGCTCTCTGCAGACTAAAATTTATACCGCATCACTAAATGCCATGTCTAGTGTGAGAAAGTGCAGTGAATGGGAATTTGGATAGAACAAAAATCATGATATTGGCCCTTTTTATTATCAGGAAACTAATGTATGTAATGGAAGTGCAGTTTATGCGGTAAAGATGTCCTAATAGCTTTTGTCATCGTCCTTTATGAAAACACTATAAAAGTGTATAGAAAAAAAAAACAAGTCAGAGGTGAAAGCAAGTAAGGGAGATGTTAAGATTTCATCACCAATATTTTTCGATTGCTACGAAAACAGTTGCAGATATTATCCTGTATTAAAACGGTCTGTAGAATATTCGCAATCTAGACAGTAAATACACGAAATTCATTCTATGCAAATACAGGGTGGGCCATATGAGTGTTGGCGATTTAATTCTTCAATTTCTCGGTAACGCATGGCGCGGGGTGGCGGGGAAATATGTTGTTCGCTGCGCCGCTTCCTGGAATTCAACAATTTCAACAACGTGATTTTTAGTGATGAGGCTAATTTTCACCTTAATGACCATGTGAACAAGCAAAATTGTCGGTTCTGGTCCGAGACTAATCCCCGACGCCTGCATGAACGTCCACTTCACAGCCCTAAGCTTGTCGTGTGGGCTGGGATAACGTCAACCGGTATTATTGGACCATACTTTTTTGAGGACGAAAGAGGGCATGCAATGACGGTTAGAGCGAACAATTATTGCAACTTGCTAGCAGACTTTTTGGTGCCAGCTTTGCAAGAACTTCAAGGCAATACCTCGAAGATGTGGTTTCAACAGGATGGGGCCACATGTCATACGGCTAGGGTGTCCATAGAGCTGCTGAAAAATGTTTTTCCTGGAAAACTCATTTCGAAAAGGGGGGATATTGAATGGCCTCTACGTAGCCCCGATCTCTCTCTATGCGATTATTTTCTATGGGGCCACCTCAAATCGGAAGTCTACGAGAATAATCCAACCAATTTAGAGCAGTTGAAGAGGAACATTATTCAGGAAAGTAACAAAATACCGAGAACAACTTTTCAACGAGTTTTCCAAAATTTGCGACTTTGGTTCCAAGAGTGTCAAGCAGCCGTGGGAAGCCATTTGGACAACATTATTTTTAAGTCTTAAAAATTCCCATGCTTCTACTTTTTAAAAATACAAATATATTTTTTTTATGTTTCGTAGTTCTTTTTTAATTGAATATTTAAACCGCCAACACCCTTATGGCCCACCCTGTATAAGTGACCATAGAAAGAGTAATTTGATTTGAATATTAACATTTTTGCAAACGATTTTTTTAAGATTTTTCGTTTAATTTTCCTTAAATTTTAAAAATTGTTCATATTCTCCATCATATATTCGATTTTAGGATACCAATAAAAAAAGTACTAAAACTGCTATTAATTCTTTTATTAACCGGTCCTTAATAGGTTAAATCATCCATTGTTTCAAATGAATCAGTGGATTAATAAAATTAATATTCATGGAGTCATAAATTTGTTAGATAAAAATTTTAAAAATTGGTTAAATTCGAGTTAATATTCATATAAATTTATTGCAATATAATACTAGAGGGTGGCGCCTAAGTAACATTAACGGCGACTATATTGAATGCATTCTTGTGCACCATTTGGTTTTAACTCGTGAACCAATTGCATCTTATATGGGAAAAGATGTAACATATGTAAAATTCTTTTCAAAGACCGCCTAGACATCTCTGACTGCTGAGAACGTCGCCTGGTGGAAGTTTCGGGGTTCTCCTCAATACTTGCTTGCACTCGATCAATGGTCACTTCATTTCGGATTGCACGAGGTCTTCCAGCACGCGGAAGATCACAGACAGCCCCTTGTTGCCCAAGACGCTGAAACAATCGGTAAATTGTTGGAGCGCTAGGAGCATTTCAAACATGAAAGAAATTTCGATATGATCTGAATAATCGAATGTTGACTTTCAAAGTAAAATTGGACAACTTTGGTTCTTTGTTTTGTGCTAAGCCTTTCCATCATAAATTCCCCAAGTACTATTTAGTTCATTCTGTAAAGAGACGAAAAAAAAGAAACAAAAAATTTATTGACTGATCAAGTCCTAACATTACTTATGCGCCACCCTATACTTCCAGGGAACCGAAATTTGTGTGTTTCTTATGTATCACAAGCTTGCTGGCAGAGTAAATCTGTTCTACTTCCATGCTGTTCGCAAAATATTTAGTAATTATGCGAAAATCAAGGATCACCTTTGAAAAGTCACGAATCTTGGTACAATGATTGTGAACAATTTATGAAGGAATTTTCATTAAGTTGAGAGTTTCATATGCATAAGATGTGATAAATTGTTTGCAATCATTATAAAAAATCTGCTGATGAGGATGCGAAATAGCTATACAGACTGCCTGACTTTATAAGGATATCATTCTGGCAAAACTTCTTTTCGTCAATAAAGTTTCGCTAGACTGGTCTAGAGCTTGAACAAATATAAAAAGATAAAGTTCTATGACACAGACCGAACTAAACTTAAACAATCGAAAAACAAATTTTTCCCCGTTCTCAGTCTAAATTCCAGGCATATTTCTTAGTATTCACATACTGGCGTACATTCTGCCAAAAAATTACAGGGCACTGATTCATTTGAAAAGCTAGCTTAAAGAAATTTTCACAATAATTTTTGCCGCTACGTTAGCAAAACTGTCTTCCATATGGAAATAAAAGAGTTTGAGCGTAAGCTGCCATTTAGTCCGCTTGTAACGCTGGATTTTGTCAGTTTATCTGAAATGTGTTTAGCGACTTTTGCAATGGATAAAAATATCGATCAAAGAATTTATTTTATTTTTATTCCTTGCAAATGTATTTTC
Source organism: Philornis downsi (assembly GCA_019455685.1). Classification (NCBI taxonomy): domain Eukaryota; kingdom Metazoa; phylum Arthropoda; class Insecta; order Diptera; family Muscidae; genus Philornis; species Philornis downsi. The sequence continues at coordinate 172,607 of JAHXMU010000087.1, read as the reverse complement.
GTGTGCCGAATTACTGAAAATGTTACAGAAGATTTACGTTGAATCGACGTATCATCAAAAACACTTCAATATGTTGTAGAATATATGTTGTAGAAGATTTGCCTCGTTTTGCTCTACCATCAACATATTCAATTGAATTTAAAGTCGATAAACTAAAGAAAATGATGATTAAAAATCGTCATTTAAGTTCTAGAGAGATGGCCATTGAAATTTCTGCGCCTCTGGAATCAATTTGTACCATTTCGATGAGACATATGCCAGTCAGCCGGCTTCAAAATGATGCCTTCCAACAGAACCGAAACCGAAAAACAAACAAATCAAAGTTAAGGTAATGTTTTCTGCTTTCTTTCGCGATATTGGGCATGTTAATTTCGAAAATGTTTGTTGGGTTAACAGCAGAATTGTAAAACCGATATAGATTTGAGCTGACGTCACTAGGCGTGTGGGCAACTACCGCTATCCAATCTTGAACCATTAATTTTCGAGAAATTCTGACTTTGTGGCGATCAATACGATTATTCGGATTATTCATTAAGTTATTCGGAGCGTAGCTTTTTTAAAAACAAACCTGCTAGAAAATCTTAAAACTAAATAGATTTTATGGTATCATAAAGGCCCAGGTATTTTAAAAACTATCAAGCAAGCAACACTTCTTAAATTATTCGAAGCGTAGCTTTATTTAAAAAATTATCTGTTAAAAATCTTAAAACTGAATAGGTTTTTTGGCATAGGTATTTTAAAAATTATTAAGTTCTTTTTTTTTGATATTTTGTTTGAATGTGTTTTTATTTGTGCAATAAACTGGGTGAAATAGAGAGTAAATAAGGATAACGATATACTTATATATATCAGATATACTTATATATATCAGACATTCAGATATCCTTCTTCATCTTCTCTGGCACTCAATATAATTGACATTTCTTCTTAGGATTCATTGCACTGCCTGGCGGACATTTGAACTCTTTAGAAAACTCTTCCATATTCGATAGAGCTGCTGCGGGTCGCAATTCCGACGGGGTGTGCATATCGCTTGCCAGTATTTGTAGTTTCTCGTCATCAGGGGTTTTCGTACACCACATTTGAGTATAGCTAATGAAAAACAATTGCTTGTGGTTGTAGCCCAACTCGGGGAAAATTTCCAATGCCTGCTCTTTGGCCGAGCGTACGTTGTTCTCATACCACTTGAGGTAGGCCAGATAGGCCACGCGAGTGCCGCTATTATCGGCGATATTTTCTGCTTGTTTATCCCTTTTGGGTAAATGTTGGCCGCCGAATTTATACTGCTGATATTGATCGACAAAACATTTGACACGATCTTGGAAAGCATTAGACGTGTCTGCATCAAACCATTGCCTAAAGTTGCCATGCTTGTCGAGCAAACGTCCACTGTCATCGTAGCCATGTATCAACTCATGCCCCAATGTGGTGGCCAAACGACCGTAATTATAGGCATTTGGAAGTGAGGCGGAAAGCAAAAAGTACGGTTGTAATATGGCCACTGGTACGGTGATTTTGTTTTGTGACAACACATTAACGGGAGTGAAGGACAACATTGAACCCATATAGGGCAGCTTAGGAGGTTTATAAAGATTGGCCACATCGTCCCTATACGATGCAATTGCTATTTGCTTCAAGTTCTCCAAATAGTCATCTTTGTCCATAGTTACTTGGCGTATAAAATTAAAATGTTCGTCCTGCTTGCTGGCGGGTATTTCAATATTCATTGCATTTAGCTTCTCCATTGCCTGGAGTCGGCTATCAGCTCCAAGCCAATCAAGATTTGGCCCATTTAATACATCTTCAAAGGCCATTTTAAGGGAATGCCACATTTCATCGAAGACTTTTTTGGTTTCCTTCGTGCCATACTTACGATAGAATATATTCTCCAGGACATTTGAAAATACTTCCTTCACATTGGTAATGCATTTTTCCTTATGTTTCGTTTCATTGTCGGGCTTGGGGAAAACAAATTTATCCAACAGTGCATAGAATATATAATTAGCTACAGTCTTTTTGGGAGTCTTGGGCATAACTTCCACCAAGTTCTGTAGATACATGCGATTTTCGTAATACGGAAAGTCAGGCACTGAGCCCCAAGATGTATTTATAAATGTTTTCATATCCAAAGTGGGTGAATAGGAACTTTGCATTTCGTCTAGCGTAACTCGATGATACATGTCCAGCACATCCAGCGCTTTATTATCGTCGGGAAGGCCTTGCACTAAGGCTCGCTCGAACTGAAACATATCCTCTGCTGTTTGTTCAGCCACATTTGCAGAAATGCCTAAATAGTCTTGCAACGTTTTGGCTATTTTATTTTTATACTGAATACGTGAAGCCTCATGTGGCTCGTCATTGTACACAGATTTCGCTCCCAGATAAAAAGGTAATCTATCTATATAAATAGCTTGTTGCGAGTTATTTAAGAGATCATGTAAAGGTGCCGACAGTACAATACTTCCCACGCCATATCTATGCTGGATTCTGGCCACCGTTTGTTGCCAATCGAAATTATTCTCCTCCCAGTTGTCGCCCACCAATGCTGGCATCTGCCCAAATTCCTTTATAATATCTTTTAATTTTTGCAAGTAAGTACTCCACATTTTGGGCAGCTTTAAGCAGGCTCTGTATTGATATTTCACTTTGGTTTCAATGCTTGTGTCACCGGGATCATCTGTTGCCAACAGTTCCTGAAGCTTTTGATCAAAAGCCTTTTCTATATTACTAAATATATTTCTTGTGGGTTCATCCTTAGACACTGTGTGATATTTAGCCCAGTTGCCACAAGCGAACTCATAGAAATTCTCACAGGGATCAATCGTTTCGTTCATGTATTGCCGTATTTCCTTTAAGGCTTCATTGCGTATAATTTCATCGGCTGGCAGGCTTTGCGTAAGTTGCACAAGAACTATGCAAAATATCGTAAGGTATCGAAGAATGTTTGAGCGCATTATTTACGCTATGAATTGTGTCCGTTTCTACTATCGACCAGTCACTATGGATTAGTTTTAAAAAACTGATGAGAGCTACACGATAGTGGTCCAATAACACTTTCGTTTTGCCATTTGTTTGTCTAAATAAAATCTATGCAGGGTCATTAAAGTCATGAAGATGATAATGTTTTGTAGCGAGGCTGTTAGCACTATAAAATGAGGAGAATCGCACACTGCACAAGGTTGCTAATTATTACAAGCATTTAGCTTTTTAATTGGCACAACCTGATAACTGAGAAACATGAAAGAAAATTCTTCTAAACGTACTAAATAAGATTACGGAAAAATATAGTACAGGGTGCCCGTCGGGAAGGCATACTATATTGTTTTGCCGCCATTTTGGTAAACATTAGTCCTGACAATTCACATTTGGCAGTCGCACAACGGGGCCGATTGCCAAATTTGTGGCCAAAAGTCGAAAACGCATTCAATTCAGGTAAATGTTTGTGCTTGGGGGTTTTTAGGGTCGCTGATTACGAATCTGATGTCAAAATTTGAACCAATATGGATGAGTTGTTTGAAAAACGCATTTTATTTATACATAATGACAATGATTAGCTTAAAGAAATTATCATTAAGTTTTTGACTAAATATGAAAAAAGGAAATATTACGAAACAAAAAATTCTGAAATTATGTATTCATTACATACAGGGTTGCCCATATTCGACGGACCCATCTGGCAACGCCATAACTTTTGACAGAGATGTCAGATCGCTTAATGACATACCGCATTTGAAGCGTCAGTCCAAGCAGATTTTTACCATGGAACAATACACGCCACGCGAGCGCTCTGAAATAGTTGAAATTTACATTCAACAGAAGAAGTCAATTGTGAAAACTCAACGTGCTTTTAAAATATTAAAAAATGTGAGAAGTGCGCCTTCTAAGAACACCATTAAGCGTTTATACGAAAAATTTGCGACTGGTGAGGCTCTTTCTAATCCGAAGAGGCCAAATAAAAGTCGACCAAGGCGATCGGCCGAGAATATCGCTGCCGTACGAGCCAGTGTTGAGAGGTCCCCAAGAACATCCCAAAAACGCCGTTCTCAGCAGTTGGGCATGGCTCGGTCCACTTTACAACGGATTATTCGCGTTGATTTGCATTTGTTCCCGTACAAAATTCAATTGACGCAAAGATTGTTGCCTGCGGACAAGCCTCGTCGATTGGAATGGGCCCAACGAGTCATCGAAATGGCCGATGATGACGAGCAATTTTGGAACAAAATTATCATGTCCGATGAAGCCCATTTCACATTGAATGGGACCGTAAATAAGCAAAATTGCCGTATTTACGCCACTGAAAATCCTCAGGAGATTCAAGAATTGCCTCTTCATGACGAAAAAGTCACAGTTTGGTGCGGCGTTAGTGCGAAAACGGTCATTGGGCCGTGTTTCTTCCAAAACGAAAATGGCCATGCTGTTACCATCAACCAGGAGCGTTATCGCGACATGATGACCAATTTTGTGATGCCAATTATTCGTCGAAAGCGTATGAGGCAGTTCTGGTTTCAACAAGACGGCGCTCCACCGCACACAAGTCGCATAACAATCGATTTTCTGAAGAATTTGTTTCCGGGCCGTTTGATGTCGAAAAGTGGTGATTTGGACTGGCCACCGCGTTCGCCCGATTTGACGCCCGCTGACTTCTTCTTGTGGGGACATTTGAAGTCAAAGGTTTACGTTAACAAGCCAAGGACCGTAGAAGAGCTCAAGGACAACATTCGTGAAGAAATAGCCGCTATTCCGGCCGAAATGTTGGCGAAAACGATGGAAAATGCTGCAAAAAGGGCACAATACGCCATCGTGGCCACTCAAAAGAGCTTGAAGAAAAACATGAAAACGTTTTATAAGATTTTCATTCACCCCTGTGATTGAAGCAGAAGTTGTAGAGTTTTCAAAAAATCGTCGAGCGGTATTCCCATCATTCGAGCTACCAAAAGCAGGCTTCTGAATGCTTTTTTGAATGTTTGCTTTTCGGGTTTGAACAGATTCTTTACCATTGGAACTACGCGCTTGATACGTTTTGATATCAAGTTTGTACCCTACATGCAAACAGCATTCGAAGAATCGAATCCATGCATGCAAACTTGACAAATCAAAAGTTACAAAAACTTGCACCAATGTCGGTAGCGCAAGAAATCGCAATTTTTTTTCCATTAAACAACAGATTAATCTACAACCTACAACAAGCCCGACCATCGAACAACGGGCAGCAATATGACTTTTCCCCCTGTTCTTACAATTTTCCGTTGCAATTTTACGTTTATTTTCAGACAAATCATTCCTTTGTTAATATCACATACATAATTATTATAAATTTAGGACATCATGATAAAATTGTACTCACTCTTCCCCTTTCAATCCATATTTTAGATTATTTTTGGTATAAATTGTGTACGTTTGGCTTCGTTTTCAACAGAACACTTATAAACACGCTCGAATCTCGACGCGTCTGGATCGAGCAACGGTCACTTTTAAACTGGGACACCACAGCACTTATAAGTGATCATACCCTCCCGAATTTGAATTTCGACCCCCGGACTATTACTCTACCAATCCCAAACCCTTCTATCCCCGTTAAAGGAACTTCGTTTTTCGACTTTTGGCCACGAATTTGGCAATCGGCCCCAGTGTGAGTCGTGAAGAAGAGGCGTAGCAAATTTATTATGGAAAAATATTCGATAAACCAACGTTAAAATATTTTATCAAAATCAACCAGCAATTACTGTGACGATGTCAAAGTTACGTGAAATTTTTGGCAGAAACAACGTGCCAACAAGACGCACTATTTTACGTGTAGTGAATAATTTCAAAGAAAGAGGGTCTGTAGCTGATAGGGCGGGCCAAGCATGGACCACAACGTACTGCAAGATCGGCTGAAAACAATACTGCTGCTCAAGAAAGTGTTCAAAACAATCCATCAACCTTAATTCGACGCCGTGCTCAGGAGCTTCGTCTTCAAAGAACAACTTTGGCCACAATTTTTGCACAAGGATTTGCATTTGGTTCCATTTAAGATTCGTGGTATGATTGAACAACTTTTTAACGCCACGACTGTATGATTTGGGCTTGATTAGCATGTGGTATCGACAAGACGGTGCCACATCACATACAGTCAGGATTACAATGGAATTACTGCGAAACCTCTTTCCACAACAAGTTATTTCAAGAAATAGTGATGTGGATTGGCCTCCACGGTCACCTGATTTGACTGCTCCGGACTACTTTTTGTGGGGATATCGGAAAAGCAACATTTATGCAAAAAAATCAGAAACGCTTGAGCAACTCAAGCAAAATATTCGTGAAAAAAATAATGAAATACCGCATGAAATGTGTGAGAATGTAATGAAAAATGTGCTCAAAAGGACTCGCATTTGTGAGGCTAACAGAAGTGGACATTTATCTGATATTTTATTCCATACATAATTGCCGACATTAAATAAAACATTTATCAATATAAGATCCATTCTCTTTCATTTAATCAACAATTATGAACAAACAATTATTTCAAATAATTAAATGAGATTCTTGCGAAACTATGAATTCTTATGAATGAGAAGATTGTTAATACATGGCTTGAACACAAGAGGACCTAAAACGGATCCCCGAAGCTCATGCGCTGAAAATAACGCAAGGACAATCCAGCTGCAACAAATATTGGAAGTTTAAGCTTACCTATTAAATATGATAAAATTAGTCTGAAACAGAGGCAGACAATGTTTTTAAACAAAAGAAATTATTGTGGAAAGAATGGAGATGTAGAAAGTTATAAGAATAAAGATGCAAACCGACAATTCTAATAGCAAGATAAAAATGCCACATTTTTCCAATAGATGGCCTTAATAATCTGAAACTCGAGATGTAGAAGTGCGACGGAGATACGACAGATGGCATTAGAAATATAAGATTTCATACTCAAAACCTTGTTCTGATAATTCAGCGATTGCCTGAACTCAGTATTGTTTGAGCAAACGGCAAAGATGGGCGCCAACATAGACGAAATACGCCATGTTTTACAGCATTTCTTCGATTGAAAATGTGAATGGTTCTGATACAGTAACAGTGGCGCGCGATTCCGGATTCGTCGATTGCGTTTGAGTAATTCTGATAAAATCGTCAAGTTCGATAGTCATACAAGCACTGTTTCAATTGCCCGTGAGCTAAACATTACAGGAAAAAACCGATTGGAATCAACTGAATAAATATGGATATGAAAAGAGCTCAATGTTTAGGTGCTATTCGAGTTAATACCGAAAAATCTCAAACTGAATTTCAATCTACGAATGATTGCTGAATCGCAACGAAATCAGTCCATTTCTAAAGCGAAATGACATTTCTGAAGCGGTGACAGATAATGAAAAGTCAATCACTTATGACAATTTGTGGAAACGATTGTAGTCGCACCGGAGTGAAACGGTGCAGAAACGGTGGTCAACCCAGAATTGACGGTCAGGAAAGTTTTGCTGTGTATTTTGTGGACTTGGCAGGAAATCATCTACCATTAGTTGCTTCCCTAGGGCCAAAGTCTTAATTCCGACTTGTACTGTAGGAAATGAGTTCATCTGAAGGAAATAATCACCCAGCTTTAGTCAAAGAGGGGAAAATCGTGTTCCATCAGAAACTTCGGGTGGTTAGTAGGGAAGTTCTTACCTATAGTCTGGATTTTGCAGCAAGTGATTATCACCCATTCATGCCCATTGCGAATAATTCTGCTGGCGAAAGTCTGTGAAAATCGATTAATTGTTAACAGCCCCATCACAATTCAACAAAAACCTTATTTGACAAGTCAACTCAGTCAGTCAGCCATACATTTTAAAAATACAACAAAATTTCATTCATATCCTTTGTGTATAACAATTTAACTTTGTGTGCTCATCTGTCCGTCTTTTCATCTGTTTTGCAAAGTTTTGCTATTCAGCCGATTGTGGGAAAAGTTGGCCATCTATTGGTGACATACCGAGAGTGGTATCCCGCGTAGTATAATTAATATGGCAAGAGAGGTGCGGGTATAATTTTAATAAATGCCACTAAATGCAATAAAATTTGGTTTTGTGGAATTGTTTATTATTTATTGTCTAAATCCGCTTGTGGAAATTATTTCGCAAGTTAATTCGCGTAATGCATTCATGCAAATAATGATAAATGACAACAAAATTTTAAATTGTCCTTACAAATTTAAATTAACAGTTTCTAATAATTTAATACTAAATATAATAATAATATAATATTATAATAAAATACAATATAATAATTTATTATTATTAGAAAATTTCAGCGATGTTAATTTAAGTTTACGCCATGCATATTTAGATCGGTGAAAACTAAACGAAAGCTCAGCAACAGAATGAAATTCATCAACCAGGGTGCCAAGCAGACTGGTAAACTGCCCGCTTTCGCAACGTTGTTTCGTGATTCATCCCATAGGCAGGAGCTAATGCGAGCAACTAAGCACCCGTCGTCTTAGTTTGACAACCACCATCAATGAGGACAAAAAACAAAGAAAAAGAAACGGAATTTCTCCTCAATTTTTACACCACTTTAAGGATATCCATCTGCAATATCTGGATTCCTTATAAAGAAGGTATCCCTCTCCGATTGACTGATGTCGTCCACAAATATAAGGCCGACATAAACATTATATAGAATAAACGGTGGAATGAAAAGGCATAGATATAACGTAAAAACTACGACATCTACCACAGCTGCTATACAAAAAGCCAAGAAGCTGCCAAGAATTTTAAAAATTTAACTCTCTGTTTATTCCAGTAAGTGAATGAACTTTATTAGGCTGATTTGTGCACATAACCGGACGCAAAACAAAGATGGTAATGCCAAGGAAACATTTCGAGAAAACATACGCCAGCAGCTCTGGCCATGACATTAAAATTGTGTAGGGAGACTGCCTTTTTACACTAAACAAGGATTTAGACAGGGCGACAGTCTATCATGCGACCTTTTCAACATACTGTTGGGGATAATTAAATGAAAGCTGCAGTTAATGCGACTCGTACTGTCTTTAATAAAAGCCATATGTTACTCGCATATGCAGATGACATCGACATTATTGGCCAAAAACTGCGAGATGTTACTGCAGCCTTCTCAAGCATCGAGAAGGAAGCAGCGAAAATTGGTCTGGTGGTAAACGAGGATAAAACAAAGTTATTGGTTTCGTTTGGGACATTGTGTGAACGTCGACAACTGTGAACGTGCAGGAAGAATTCATGTACCTCGGTTTCGCTGCAAACAAAATGAATGATGTCAGCATGGAGATAAAGAGGAGAGTACTGCTTGCTAACAGATGTTACAAAAATCTCGACAAACAAAAATTCGACTGTACCAGATGTAGGTTCTACCTGTCTTGTTATATAGCGCAGAATCCTGGATTAAGACGCAAGCGGATGAATCAGCACTGGCAGTTTTCGGGAGGAAAATACTTCGGAAAATATATGGACCCATCATTGTTAACGGAGAGTATCGGCATCGCATGAACAATGACCTGTATGAGTTATATGCCGACATCGGCGTGGTCAAACGCAATAATATACAGCGATTGCGTTGGCTGGGTCATGTTGTGCGGATGGACCCAAATGCTCCGGCACGGAAAGTTTTCGACAACAAACTCGATGGATGGCGCATAAGAGGACGGCCAAAACTCCGTTGGAAGGACCAGGCTTTTGAAATACTATCGAAACTTGGTGTGAGGAATTGAAGGAGAAGCGCAGAAAATCGAAGCGCTTGGAATTATTTTCTACAGGCGGCATATAATAGATAAGGATGCCCATTTCCAGCCGCTATCTAAGTAGAAGAAGAAGGGAGGCTGTAATACAAAAATAGGAAAAGAATACTTTCTTGGGCTAATAATTGAAAAATTCATAACTATTTGATAGCTGCTTCACATTTACAGTGGCAAATCTCTTTTTGTTAAGGAATGATAAAATAAATAAATTTTTTGCATCCCATGAATGATATATGGGGGAGCTTCTCACATTCAGTGACCTTAAATGCATTATATTTCTAAACTCACTCAACCGAACCCACAGTTTAATGACGAATGCAAATGTAAGATTGTAAAACAATTCCATAATCGAACATTCGACACATTCGTCAGACACATCGAGGTGATCGCCACTCAAATAATGATAGATGATTGTATCTGATTGAGCTGTCCATCATTCCACAGCCGATCTGCCAAAGCATCTTTTTAATCAAGCTATGCAAAAAGTAAAAACTGCGCTTGCAATCGAATAAACATCTCAATAAAGGTCTAACACACACACAAAATAGAAATGGAACCATATTTCAATGTACAATAACAACTTGGCTATGCCACTGATCAAAATACGAGAAAACAAATTAATTACTCAATAATAGATTGATGAAAAGATCTGGATGACGCCGACTTATACTCCGTTCACCTCATTTTCGCAGCAAAATTAAACACAACGTTAAACAGGACGAAAAGCAAACCAAGCACGAAGAAAGCTGGATATTTCAAAGCCGGGGTGCCCGTGGAGAATTGCAATAAACTCGCCAAATGCTGCAGCACAACTGCCTCAACCAAGGTGCTTCTGCGAGAAAGCTGCAACGTGCCCAACATTCAATAATAACCTCCACAAAAACCAAGTTGCTAAACTTGGCTGCGAAAATTGTGCTCGAATAAGCACTTACACAAAGAAGAACGTCGCATATTGTCTATGGAATACAAAGCTGCACACATGGCAATGCTTCAGTTAATTGTATTGCGCGCTGTGAGGAAACGTGTCAACTAGAAGGAGGGAATTTAGCCACGGATATTTTGAGAATGCAAGAAATATGAACAGACTTTCACAAAAACCAAACAACCCAACTTGGCTGCAAAAACTGTGCTTGAATAAACGCTCATGGAAAGAAGAAGAAGATCGCATATTGTCTGAGAAATACAAAGCTGCATACATGGCAATGATTCAGATGATTGCATCGCGTATTGTAAGCAAATGTTACAAGGAGACGGAGGAAATTTAGCCACGGGTGTCCGGAAAATGCAGGAAATATGGAGAGAGTTTCACAAAACCCAAACAACCCAACTTGCAAAAAAGTCTGAGAAATACAGAGCTGCATACTTGGCAATGCTTTAGTTAATTGTATGGCGCACTATGAAGAAACGTTACAAGGAGACGGAGGAAATTTAGCCACGGATATTCTAAGAATGCCCTTTTACAATGAAGAATGCTGCATATTGTATGTGGAATACAAAGCCGCGTACATGGCAATGCTTCAGTTAATTGCATTGCGCGCTGTGACGAAACAATTACAATTAGAAGAAGGAAATTTAACCAACGCTATTCTGAGCACGCAGGAAATATGAAAAGCAGATGACGAAAGGGCGCTAATTTTCGGCGAAGGCAAAGTTTGCCCAGCATGGAGTTAAATCGAGAACAGAATAGCAACATTACAACTTAATGACGGCTGATAGTCTGCCTTCAGAGTTTTTTAAAGCCGGTGAATACAAACTAATAATGGACAAGTATCAGATTTTGGGAACTATTTTGAACGAACGTATTCGTTCTCGATGATTGTGAACTGAACGTATTCCACCCTCTCTTAAAAAAAATTGTTCATCAACTACCGCAAATCCAGCCTCTCCCCCAGTTCATATAAGAACCTTCCAAACGTACTGTGTGAAAAATTAAAACTGGATCTATACGGTCTGATTGGATCTTATTAATACTGTTTTAGTCCTGGTAAATCAATAACTGACCATCTATTCGCTGTCGATAATAAAGCTACATTTGACAATCTGAATTTGGTATTGCTGCAAAGTTGATGTGTCTTTGTGGAATGACAACTACCAGCGCGAGGTGTTCCCTGAAGATGTGCAAAAATCTTTTGGAGCAGTTTGGCACCAAATGAGAGTGGAGGCAGAAGAGTTCATCATGCCATCTTCTCGATAGAAAAAGGGCTGCACTAAGCACGATTTGTAGGATATTCAACAAAATCCACATATTATTTGCGAACTCTGATAATACGGCTACTATTAGTCGAATATTGCGAGAAGTTAATGCAGCCTTCTCAGGCATTGACAAGAAATCGACAAAAAAATGGTTTCGACTGTAAACGAGGGAAAAACTTTTTTTTATTTGTTTATACATCGTTACATTTCATGAATGAGACATGGAAGAGCATTCACTGAGCTTACACGCATTCTGTTTTTAGATTCACCCAATGGGATCCACAGTTTCAGAAGCATTTCCAAGACATGTCGATTACTCGACAACTTTAAGTGTTCGTCAGACACATCGAGGTAACCGCCGCTCAAACAATGATAGATGGCTGTGTGCAGGGTTGAACCTGCGATCATGCGAACGATTGTCGAGCGTACCAATCATCACACCCGCAAATAAGTATTGTTGGAGAAAAACTTGAGCTGTAACAGATGTTATTTTTACCCTTTTTACGGTATAGAATACGATGTAATGATGCACGCGAAACAATCAGTTCTGCAAATACTAGAGCGGAAAATTTTTTTAAAATAGATGAAATCATTAGAGTTAGAGGGTATGAGCTGTACCCAGACATAAATGTGGTCATGCGAAATAAAGCAAAGCGGGGATATATAGGACTACCCATTTTTCGGTTCCAAGTAATGGTAAATAAAACCTACATAAAGCTGTGATTTCGATGAAACTTTTATTCCACTATAATGCTGGGACTTTGCCAATATGTACGAAACAAAGAGCCTTTTAAATGACCGCCTCTGGATTGTTTGCAGCAGCGGATCCTTTTTGAGATAGTTTTAGAAAAAATGCGGCCCAATGACACCTCCAGACCATAATGCGCACCAAACAAGCCTATTTTCCGAATGCAATAGCTGTTCCACTATCACATCTGGGTTCCATAATCACATCTGCTTATTGACGTAACCACCGATCTTCATCACTGACGAAAATTTGTTTCGATTGAAAGCCCACGTTTGAATCACCGTTTCTAAAGTAAGTTTTAACTATTTTTACGCGTTCTTCGGTTGTTAAGCGATTCATATTCGTAAATGGCAAACCTCTCACTAAATAACTAACACTTCGGATGATAGATATTTAATAGCTGACAACCTTGCCAGACCGATAGTTAGCGTTAGAAAGTATGAGCTGTACACAGACATCATTGTGATCATACGAAATGACACAATGCGAGGAAATATTAAGAGTATTCAATTTTCCGACAAAGAATTCGATTAGGCGGTGCAGAAGAGGGCAGCAAAAGTCCGTGAGAAGAGCAGATTTGTAATAGCCTATAAAAACTTAATGTGATGGAAATTATTGCACTTGAAATTATTATTATTTTTTATCAATTCAATCAATAGAGTCATCACTTTTCGCCAATTTGAAGAACATACACCACATTCTGTTTTTAAAAGAAATTTACTGTCAAATTTATATACAAGAAAACAATCGTTTTAGTCTATTATATAATCTCCCCCTTTTTTTGAATGACTTTTTTGCAACTCTCCGGGAGCTTTTTAATTACTCTCTCATAAAACTCGCGTGGTTTTTTTGAAAAAATCGTTCAATTCGATTTTTCACTTCCTCGCCGTTATGGAAATTCAAAGAGACTTTCCTTCAAGTGGTTGCTCAGACTGCGAAATAGGTGGTAGTCGGACGGAGCGAGGTCTGGGGAGTGCGGTGGGTGAAGTAAAACTTCCCACCCAAGCTCTGACAGTTTCTGACGGGTCGGCAAGGCAGTGTGACTTCTCGGTGAGAGAGTGAGATACCCACACTCCAAGGTTGCTCACAAATCCGATCTCTTTTATGACTCCGTGAAAGATTGAGACTGATTTATTTTGATATAATGATTTATTTTAACAGTTGAATCTCCCACCACCTCGGAAACATTTTCTTTTGGTCGTCCTGATCTGGTTGCGTCCATTACAAGAAGTCGAGAAAATCTTTTAAATCATTTCTGGCAAGTTCTTCCCGTTTTTCCTTTTCGGAAGTAATACAGCATAATATGCCTTTAATGCCCTTTTTCGCTCATTTTTTCCATTTTTTAAATTTTTTTAAAACGCTAGAACCACTCATGACTAGAACGAGAACGCAAGTAAACAATAGTTTAGTTTAGAGAAGGGGTGGGAGGAAGTTTAGGTAGTGTTTGAAGGAACTCTACGCCATGAGAAGCGACGAATTAATCGAACGAACTTTCCGAACAATCCAATAGATGCGATAAAAACAAATATATCCTCGTCTAAATTAATTCGAAAGCAGATAATAAAAATGTTCATTATTTTTTCCCAACTTTTTTTTTATTATGATATAAAAAAACAATATAAGCACATGTTTTTTTTTTGTTTGCTTAGGCTAAATTTATAATTAGTAATAATAAATAAAAAAAAAATGGGATAAAAAATAATTTTAAAATTTTATTAAAATTTAATTTAGTTCAAAATTTAATTTATATAATTTATTATTATAATAATAATATAATATAATTTATTATTATTAATTTATATGATTTAAAAATTAGTTTGTTTATCTTCTACTCCTATAATAATTAAAACGAAAAAGGGGTTTAAAAATTCCTTATTAATTAAATAGATTTCTTATTAATTAAATCTATTTATGAGCTATATAGAGAGATGCCTGTGCTAAAATTTTATTAACTTTTATTACTTGTTTTTTACTAATTTTGTTGTTATTAAATATTTCTTATTTATTAAATCAATTTATATATAATGTAATTAATATCGAATTAATTTTTTATATATTTTAGACAAATCGACAAGGAATGCCAAAATAAATACATTCATGTATCTATAATTTCATATGGCCAGTGGTATAGAAATAAGCAGGTTAATGCTAAGGATTATTTTTAAGGTCTCAACAAAATTTTCAAGCGTCCAAAGACAAGAATTGACTTATTTTTTAATAATTTGTATGTTATTTAATCGTCAATAAATCATGTTTAAAAGGTTTCGCCAGCGGGCAAACAAATTATTCAATTGTCTAGTTCGGTTCATGTAATACAAGTTTGCTCTTATATACGAGGTGTGTTCAAAAAATAAGGTGAATTTTAATTTTTCTCACAAAATATTTATTTATTCATCAATTTCTATTTTATCTCCTTCAAAGCAGTCCCCTAAATATATTACACGTGCGCCAGCGTTTTTTCTAATCCTCGAAGCTGTTCTGATATGCGCTTTTTGGCATATCCTTGAGTTCTCTCAGCGATTCGGTTGTTATCTCCTCAATCGTCGCAAAACGCCGTCCTTTCATGAGTCTCTTCAAACTTGGAAACAGGAAAAAGTCGCAGGTGACCAAATCTGGTGAATACGGTGGCTGAGGCATAATATTGGTGTTGTTTTTGGCCAAATAATCTCTCACAAGCAAAGATGAGTGAGCAGGTGCTTTATCATGATGCAAAAGCCATGAATTTTTCCCTCCAATTCCGGGCGTTTTTTCACGCAAATGGCGCATAACTTCAAGGTAATACTCTTTATTTATCGTACGACCTTGTAGTAAGAACTCCTGATGCACTACGCCATGGTAATTGAAGAAAATAGTGAGCAAAACCTTGGCATTTGATCGAACTTGCCGTGCTTTTTTTGGTCTTGAATCTCCTGGACTCTTCCATTTGGACGATTGGGCTTTGGTTTCGATGTTATAACCATACTCGTATACCCATGATTCGTCACCAGTTATGACCCTTTTAAGCAAGTCTGGATCATTGTTGATGTCATTCAACAATTCCGGAGCGATGCTCTTACGACGTTGTTTTTGGTCAAAAATCAGCAATTTTGGAACGAATTTCGCTGGCACACGCTTCTTGACCAAAATTTCCGAAAAGATAACATGGCATGAGCCAAGAGCTTGTACCACTTGTAAACCTTTTTTTGTTTTTGACTCACAGTACTGTCACCGTATGCCACTGTCGACATTTCAAGTGTTTTTGAGCGTTTAATTCCATTTTTTACGCAAAATTTGATGCAACTTCTTTGATCCATTTTTTTCGGCAAAAAATCGCCGAATACGTAAAACACTTGTCTTATTTATGCCTCTCAAAAACAAACTAAACATTCTATATGGATAAAACCGTCAACATATCTTCGAGACGAGTGTACCAACATAAAAAAGAAAGATAATAATCGAAAGTCGAATGTACGTAGCCCGTACATTCAAGCTCAAAGTCATTTATTTTAGCTTTTTGCAAAAGCTTGATTCACGAAAAGAAGTTTTGACAGAATGATATTCCTACAAAGCTAGGCTGCCGGCACAGCTATTTCGGATCCAGCCACGAATCCTCGTTAGCAGACTTCATACGAGTATATATTAAGTCTGATGCTTTCAACTTAATGAGAATTCCTTCTTCATTGCACAGACTCGAAAGACGTCAGAAATCAGTAACATTCGCCAAACTTCTTTTCTTTCTTCGCGTTGAAAGTACAAATAAATTATGGTTGCCATCAATAAAAATAAATCAATCATAAAAATTTTGAGCGAAGAAGAAGTATATTAGAACATTTATAATTGATAGGAGGATATTTAACATTAAAATTTAAGAAAGATTTCTAATTGGATTAACAAATTTAAGAGAATTTGGTGTTTTCTTGTCCGCTGGATAAAGTTACGTGTAATCAACCTATATATTTTGTATCCAAAGCTTTTATGTGGCGAAAAACTATAGAATAGTTAGGACAACTGATCAACAATATCTAACCCGAAATTATTTTATATGGATAAGTTAATGTATAATCAAAAATTTTATTGGATTTCTCAAAATTTATTATTAAGCACAAAGAACACTTTGATTTGGAAGTCGCATGAGATTACTCACTGGCTTTAATTGTGTCGTTATAAGACGTACAAGAATATGGATTAAAACACAAGCGGATGAATCAGTGTTGTGAGTTTTCGAGAGAAAAATATAATATTTCGGAAAATATATGGACCCATCAAATGAACCATAACCTCTAAGAGGTGAATACCATCAACATATTCGAATCAAAATACAGCGATTGTGTTGTATGGATCATATTGCGGAGATGGACCCAAATCATCAAGTTCGAAAAGTCTTCGACAAAGAAATCGATGAACGCCGCAGAAGGGTGCAACGAAAATTCCGCTCAAAGCGACAGGCTTTTGAAAAAAAATATTATTCTCTAGTACGTGAGATTTATAATAGATAATAGTAATGATCGTTATCTAAGTGAGAGAGTATGTGATAGTGTAGGGACGTACAGTGTAATGCACAGTGGTTAACACTAACTTATTTTAGAAACAACTCTGTAACTTTTGAACTGTTGGATTTAACTTACATAATAATAATTCATATGTTTTTGAGACATTTTTTAATAACAGAGGCTCCTAACATAGTTTTTCACCATGTGATTAATATAAGGACGTACAAAGCAATACACAGTGGTAAGCAATAACTTATTTTTGAAATAATTCTGTAACTTTTAAACTCTTGGAAATAGCTCACACATTAATAATAGATATGTTTTTTGAGTCAATTTGTAAACACACAGTTTCCTAACATAGTTTTCCAGCATGTGATTAATATAGGGACGTATAGGGCAATGCACAGTGGTTATCAACAACTTATTTGTCAAATATCTCTGAGGCTTTTCAACTGTTGGAAATCACTTGCATAATAATAAAAGGTATGTTTTTGAGTCGATGTGCAATCACACAGCTTCCTAACATAGTTTTCCAGCAAGTAATCAGTATAGGAGGGACATACAAAGCAATGCACAGTGGTTAGTAATAATTTATTTTAGAAACAACTCTAACTTTTGAACTATTGAAAATAACTCAAATAATATAATTGATTTCATTATTGATTGATGATTTCATATTGGAAATTAATCACATAATAATAATTGATATGTTTTTGAGTCGATTTGTAATCTCACATTGTTTCCCAGCATGTGATTAGTATAGGGAATAACTTATTTTAGAAACAATTTCGTAACTTTTGAACTATTGAAAATAGCGCACATATTAATAACTAATATATTATTGGAGTAGATTTGTAATCACACAGCTTCCTAACATTGTTCTCAAGCAAGTGATCAGTATAGGGACAGTACAGAGCAGTGCACAGTGGTTAGCAAGAACTTATTTTTCAAATATTTCTGAGACTTGTGAACTATTGGAAGTAACTTACACAATAATAATTGATATGTTTATGAGTCGATTTGCAATCACACAGCTTCCTAACATAGTTTTCCAGCAAGTAATCAGTATAGGAGGGACGTACAAAGCAATGCACAGTGGTTAGCAATAATTTATTTTAGAAACAACTCTAACTTTTGAACTATTGAAAATAACTCAAATAATAATAATTGATTTCATTATTGATTGATAATTTCATATTGGAAATTAATCACATAATAATGATTTATATGTTTTTGAGTCGATTTGCATTCACACAGGTTTCTAACATAGTTTGACAGTATGTTATTAGTATAAGGACATATAGAACAATGCACAGTGGTTAGCAACAACTTATTTTCCAAATATCTCTAAGACTTTTGAACTACTGGAAGTAACTCACATATTAATAACTGATATGTTTTTTATCATTCTAGTGTAGTTTTTCAGCCTTTCTAGATGTAAGCAGATAGTGTGGTCAAATTTTCAACCATATCAAATTTTAACTACGTAAATATTTTCTAACAAAATTCAACTCAAATAAAAACAGAACATATTTTTTAGAAGTACATTAAAAAAAAAACTAATGGAACTGAAAAGTACCTACATTAAAGATTTACATAATTATGCATAACTATCCTGTCATTCTCTACTAAATCCCAATTAAAGATTTATATTTAAGTGGAAGGGGATGTATTAATAATATTAATCAAAGGCCAACATCTATTCCTTATGAGATGCCGATACCCTTCATTAACTCCAATATTGCATAAACTGGGGCAAAGAAAATTGGTGGATTGGAAAAGTCTGTAAGCGATAAAGGCACAGAAGGAAAATATAGCTGATAAAGGTTGTTTACATATGTCTTAAGAAGTATAATTTTATCTGTATCTGCGACAAGTTAAGTAATGGAAATTATAAAACATTAACTGAGTTCATGAACTGATTTCTTGAAAATTAATTTCTTAAAAGTTGTTCATTTCTTAATAAAATTCAGCAGATTTCATCGACACACCTATAAATTTACGTGAACACATGTTAAACCCAACTCTCATACTACAAAAACAACTGTTTTAAAAACTTTTTGAATTTAAAAAATAATTTTAAATTCTTATTAATATTTATAAATATGTCAAGTCGAAAAATAGAAAACCTTTTTCTTCGATTACTAAACTTTCAATTTTGTTTTCAACGTTATACGAGTATGAGAGCGGTGCCAAAACTAGCCGACCTGACGTATAGATGGCGCCAATAGTTTGAAAAAAATATCTTAGTAAAAAGTGACAACCTTATAAAACTTATGTTTTAAGTTTCAAGGTGCCACGTTCTTTAGTATTTTTATTTGAGGCATCAAAAGTAAACGATCTCAGTGAATTTGTAAACATGGAAAGAATTGGTCACGTTATGCAATTCAATATTTCCATTTGAAAAGTCTCAGTCCAACCAATATTAAAGCCGAGCTAGTTCTACGCTGAGACTGTACAGTCCCTCGTTTACTATAATAAGATATTAAGTAGCAGAGTTTCAATGAGGCCGCATGAGCTGCTAAGACGAACACCGCAGTGGTCGACCAATAGAGGTGTCCACGCCAGACATGGTTAAGAAAATCCACGAAATGGTATTGAATGATCGCCGGCTGAAGGTACGTGAGGTAGCTGAAATGGTATGCATTTCAAAAAGTACTATACATCGCATATTGACCGAAGATTTGAAGACGAGAAAGCTGTTCGCAAGATGGGTGCCGCGTTTGCTTTCTGTAGAGCAAAACCAGTGTCACGAAGATGTTTCAGTAGAGTGTTTGACAATGTTTCACAGCAATAAAGCCGAATTTTTCCATCGATTTATAATCACGGATGAGACATGGCGCCACCACTTCATATCTGAGACAAATGAACAGTCGAAGCAGTGGACTGGAATGGAAGAATCAAGTCCGAAGAAAGCGAAGAAGATTCCATCTGCAGGCAAGGTTATGACGTCTGTTTTTCGGGATGGGTATGGGATTATTTTTATTGATTATCTTCAGAAAAGAAAAACCATCAACTGCGAATATTATGCTAATTTATTGCAGCGTTTAGGTGATAAACTTGCGGAGAAAAGGCCGCATTTGGTGAAAAAAAAAGTGTTACTTCGTCAAGGCAATGCTCCAGTTTACTCAACCACTAATTTAAGAAGGCCAAAATTAATGAATTTTTGGTGGAATTGCTTCATCACACACTTTATTCGCCAGATTTAGTTGCCAGGGACTATTTTGTATTTCCAAACTTAAAAAATAGATCAGTGATAAAAGATTTGCTAACAATGAAGGAGTGGAGTCTGCTGTTCATGGCTATTTTGAGGAGTTTGACAGTTCTTACTGTAAGCAGGGTCGAAAAGCTATTGAATGTCGCTGGAAAAAGTGTATCGAGCCAAAAGGAGAATATGTTGAAAAATTTTTTTCACAGCTTTTTTGTGTCTTCTTTGTTAGGTCGGCTAGTTATGGGGCCGTCGTCGTACCTTACAGTAGTACATGTGTATTTTAAAGTATATTCTTTAAAATTACATGAGGCTATTGGGCCATAAAGTCTAAAAAGGTGGCATTCTTTAAAAATATATCAAGAAAACCCCAATTATGGAGGAATCTTTAACTTTCGTTTGACGCTGTCACTAACCCTTGAACACTTCTCTTGACAAGCAAGAAAGTTTGATGTCCTTAGCAACACAATCTTCTTTAATAAAGACATGCCGAGATAGGTCCAAGTGCACACCACTTTTTCCACATATCAAAAGGGTGGGTACATTTCAAATATAAGATGCATTAAAAAAGAAAGCCATCATTTTAGTATAATACAATTGTCATATAGTATGATTATATGTAAAGTGTAGTGCAAAAAAATGCATTATATTTCCATGATATTGATGGCATAATTTAGTATAGTTAGAATAATCCGATTTAAGTCAAATGTGCACCATTTCATTCGATACTTTGTTGCCATTTTGAAGGTAATTCTATTATGCCTCCTTCACAGAAATCCTCGCCCTTATTGAAAAGAAAACGTAGACTGTCAATTTTCATAATCCCCTTTTGGGGCAAATTTTCGCCAGCAAAATCATTTGCCAAAGGCAGCATCAGGTGGTAACCACGTAGTTATAAATCCTTATTATAAGGTTAATGCATGAGAACCTTCCAAACAACTTCGGTGTGTGTGGCTTGGTTTTGTTCTAGGTGGAACACAATTCCTCTCCTATGTCCAATATTGGCCGTTTCGAGGCGATTGCTCTCCTCAGACGATCCAATTGTGTAGAGCGCAGATCCAAATGAATATTTTGGCCGTAGGGGAACTGTGCATAGTAGATGATTCCTGGCCAATCCCCCCAGACACACAAGATAACCTTTGTGATCGACAATCCTGGCTTGGCCAATATTTGCTCCGGCTCACCGTGTTTGGACTACGGCGATTTTCACTTGATGTTATCGCTTTTTGTAATTCAACAGCAATCAGCGTTAGTCCCAGCTTGGCCAATATTTGCGTCGGCTCACCGTACTTGGACTGCAGCCGTTTTCACTTGATGTTGTCACTTTTCACCAATAGTCACCATCCGCTTTAGAAATCCGCTTCGTTGTTGTTATAATTTAGCAGCGATCAGCTTGAAACCTAGCTTTGCTACCATTTTCTCCGGCTCAACGTGGTTCGCCTACGGCCGTTTTCACTTGATGTTGTCACTTTTCACCAATAGTCACCATCCGCTTCAGCAATGGATCGTTGTCGTTATAAATCAGCAGCGATCAGCTTGAATCCTAGCTTTGCTACCATTTTCTCCGGCTCAACGTGGTTCGCCTACGGCCGTTTTCACTTGATGTTGTCAACTTTCTCCAATAGTCACCATTCGCTTCAGCAATGGATCGTTGTCGTTATAACTAAGCAGCGATCAGCTCCAATCCTGGCTTGACTACCATTTGCTCCGGCTTAACGTGGTTGGATTACGACCATTTTCAAATGCTGACTTTTCACAATTAGCCAGCATTCGCCACAAAAATAAATGGATTTTGTTGTGATTCAGCACCGATTGGCAGATAAAAACTCGGCCCATGAGGTTGTTTTGCGTAAACTATTTTGACATCAATACATCGATCTTCTTTTTCGATTTTGCTTATTAAAACGTTTTCAAATTTCTTTGTATGCAACGCAGAGTTCTTAGGCAATCGAAAAAGTGCTTATATGATAGTCTGACTTAACTCCATTATTTTATTGACATTTCTACAATTGGTTTTCCAGAGCAGTGCAGGTGTAGTTTAGGGATCAAGATTACCTGAATGAAATAGACGAAACTATAATTGCGAATGAATTGCTGTTACAATATCAGGATCATAAATATTATTTACATTTGCAACCGCCCGAAACGCGCGCCAACATAGAAGAACTATAAAATATGGCGCATTTTCTCTTTCCTGGTTGTTTCTCTTTGTTTTGACATGCTTTCAAACAATACTGAGTCCACCAATCAGAAAACTGTCTGAGTAGTATTTTGAAAATGAAATGTTATCGTTCTAACGCCATCCAGCATAACCTGATCGTACTTACACAACGCGAGATACAGATTACTAAAGCCATCTGCTGCAAAAATAATTGATTACTTTTTAAGACACCTTAAATAAATAGGGTGGCGCATAAGTAATGTTAAGATTTGATCAGTGAATACATTTTTTGTTTAAGTCTTTTTTTTTCGTCTCTTTATAGAATTAACTAAATAATACTTGGGAAATTTATGAGCCTTTCAGCACAGAACAAAGAACGAAAGTTGCTCAATTTTCCTTTGAAAGTCAGCATTCGATTATGCAGATCATATCGAAATTTCTTTCATGTTCGAAATGCTCCTAGCGCTCCAATAATTTACCGATTGGTTCAGCGTTTTGGGCAACAAAAGGGCTGTCTGTGATCTTCTTCGTGTGATAAGACCTCGTGCAGTTCGAAATGAAGTGAACATTGCTCGAGTGCAAGCAAGTATTGAGGAAAACCCCGAAACTTCCACCAGGCAACGTTCTCAGCATTTAGAGATGTCTAGGCGGTCTTTGCAAAGAACTTTACATATGTTACATCTTTTCCCATATAAGATGCAATTGGTTAACGAGTTAAAACCAAATGATGCACAAGAACGCATTCAATATAGTCGCCGTTAACGTTACTTATGCGCCACCCTTTACATCTAGACTGCAGAAGACACTTTATTTCGGAGATTACTTTTAATTACCCAGAAACATGAAATACACTTTTTTCTCAGAAATTAAGTACGAGGTGTGATCAAAAAATAACCGTTATTTTCAATTTTTTTCAAAAAGCATTTATTTATTCATCAATTTCTATTTTATTTCCTTTAAAGTAGTCCCCCTCAGATATAATACACTTGTATCAGCGTTTCTTCTAAAACGCGCTTTTTGGTATCGTTAACAGCTCCTGTTTCGATTTTTCGTTTATCTCCTCAATCGTAGCAAAACGCTTTCCTTTCATCGGTGTCTTCAGTTTTGGGAAGAGGAAAAAGTCAGCGGAGGCCAAGTCCGGTGAATACGGTGGTTGGGGCATGATTGCAGTTTGTTTTTGACTAAAACCTCACTCACAAGCATCGATGTGTAAGCTGGTGCGTTATCATGGTGCAAAATCCATGATTGGTTTTTGTACAATTCTGTGCGTTTCTGACGAATTGCTTCGCGCAAACGGCGCATAATTTCAGGGTAGTATTCCTTATTGACCGCACGACCTTGTAGCAAGAATTCATGATGCACCACGACATTGCAATCGAAAAAAACAGTGAGCAAAACCTTCACATTTGATCGAGCTTGACGTGCTTTTTACGGTCTTGGCTCTCCTAGACGCTTCCATTGGAATGATTGGGCTTTGGTTTCAATGTCATAGCCATACACCCATTATTCGTCACCAGTTATGACCTTTTTGAAGAAATCTGGATCGTCGTTGACGACGTTCAACAGTTCCTGAGCGATGTCCATGCGACGTTGTTTTTGCTCAAAATTTAGCAATTTTGGAACAATCTTCGCTGCCGCACGTTTTATGCCTAAAACATCCGTAAAGATTGCTTGGCATCAGCCGAATGATACGCCAACATCATCAGCAACCTTTCTAATAGTGATTCGACGATTATCCAAAATCGTTTTCTTCCCTGCTTCAATGTTTTCATCAGTTGTTGACGTGCTCGGGCGACCAGGACGAGCATCGTCATTGACATCTTCTCGGCCTTCTTAAAACGCTTATACCACTATTGAACTAATGTTCTGCTCATAGTAGACTCGCCAAACGCCACAGTTAAAACATTTCAAATGTCCTTGCACATATAATTTCGTTTTTTACACAAAACTTAATACAGTTTCCTTGATCCATTTTTTCGAATAGTAAAAAATCGAAGAACACACCAAAACATGACTAACATTTTTATCTGTCAAAAACAAACTGACAATCCAAAATGGCTGATATTGTCAACATATATAACAGACATGTGTACCAACATAACAGACAAAAAAAAAACGAAAATCAAACATACGTAACCCACGAAATTTGAAAAACCTCCGTTTCCTTTTTGATCACGCCTCGTATATAGTATTTGCTAAATGACCTATTCCGCTAAATATTCTACACTGTCAGACTCCATCAATATGTATGTTTAAAGCAATTACTTGTAAATATCCACATGAAAATGTCACTTGTTAGGCGAACTTTACCATAACGTTAACATTATCCTTTCTTTGTTAAAAACATTTCATATCTCCTTCTAGTATTTCTATCGGCTAACAAAAGCGATTATCGCGAAATCTTCATTTCAAACTTCAGAGTTTTAAAGATATAATTTTCGCCGTTGAACCCATGCAAATCTTTACAAGAATCCTCAGTATTGTCCTTAAAAAAAGCCCATAATGTGATTACCTTCACTTAACAGTTTATTATACACTTTGACTGGACATTGATAAACCGTTTAACTTAAGATCAGGTAGAAGACTATAAATCTAAACTGACGTTTGATGCTTATAAAATAACACTGCCGTCATTGTTTGTGCTAATCTCTGAAATCCACCGGTGGCAAAGATTATCATTAGATCAATGAAAAGCAAAATTATTTTGCTTCATTTTCACTTTCCGTAAGGCAAATGTAAAGGGCGACCTATAGGCAAAAATTACATTATTGTGAAACAAGATGAAAGGATGTACACCCTACGTATTATAATATTTCGAACAGGAACATTCAAACAAAGATGTGATTTCCAGTAAACAGCCTGTAAAAAAAAAGTACCAGGAATTGATCTTCTACGAAGTCTGCTTAAAGGATTATTGAAATCATTTTTGCCAATAAGTTGGCACAATCGTCCTCTGTATCAAACAAAAAAAATGTGCTTCATATTTCAGTTTAAATTTTGTTTACAGAATCGATGAAAAAGTTGTACGAGATTTTATCAAAAACACTCATGTCAATGGTACAGTGGGCACAATTGTCCTTTGTATTAACATGAAGATTCATCGCAATTTGTTATTTAGTTTGTATGTATTTTGATTTTTTTTTTTCATTGTAACTCAAATTTACTTTGCAATTTTTATAATGGATAAAAAAAATATTAAACAAAGAATTTGCCCCATACTTTATTTTAAATTTCATTTGGCGAATCGAACAATTACAGGAGACTTAAGGTGAATAGACTTTATTAAAAACAAGCATATTAGTGATGCAGTGGGCACCATCGTCCTCTGTATTGACTCGGAGTTTCATCGCAATTTGTCATTTAGTTTGTTTGTAAGTTTTTTATTCGTTGCACCTCAAATTTATTTTGCGACTTTAATAATGGATAGAAATGTCGAACAAAGAATTTGTCCTACATTTTACATTAAATTTCGATTGCCGAATCGAAAAATTGCAGGAGACTAAAGGTGAATAGACTTTATCAAAAACGCGCATATTAGTGATACAGTGGGCACAATCGAACTCTGTATTGACACGGAGTTTCATCCCAAATTGTCATTTAGTTTGTTCGTAATTTTCTTTTTCCATTGTATCTCAAATTTATTTCGCGATTTTTATAATAAAAAAATATATTGAACAAATAATTTGCCTCATATTTTATTTTAAATTTCATTTGCCGAATCAAAAAATTGCAGGAGACTTAAGGTGAATAGACTTTATTCAAAACACGCATATAAGCGGTACAGTGCGCACAATCGTGCCCTGTATTAACACGGAATTTCACTGCAATTTGTCATTTAGCTTGTTTGTTTACAGTAATTTTTTTTTTTCGTTGCCCTTTAAATTTATTTTGCGATTTTTATAATAGATAAAAATATATTTTATATTTTACTTTAAATTTCGTTTGTCGAATCGAAAAGTTGCAGGAGACTTAAAATGAATAGAGTTCATTAAAAACACGCATATAAGTGGTACAGTGAATTCAAAAGCGATCGAAGCGTGATGGAAGTTTTGACTCGCTTGAGATCTACCGTCGACAGTTCCAACTAATCATCATCATTTTATCATTTAAATCATCATTTAAATTTATGATTTATTATTATTTATTTATGAAATTCCTTACCGCTCGATTAGCTGTGAAAACCCTGAATTTCCCTTAAAAACTCAATAGCGTAAAGATCGTTAATGACCTGCTAAAACGGGTCAATTCCAAACCCACATTTATAAAAAGCATCATAAATAGTGATCAGACATGGATAAATGAGTTTGACATGCAAACCAATCAACAACCAAAAAAACCAAACCAAAACCAACAAAAAAAAAAGTTAAGGTTGATCAAAAGTCAAGGTAGTTTTTACCGTCTTCGCAGTATTGTGCACTCGGAATTCTTGTCGGGACGTTCGACGGTAAATAAGAAATATTATCTGAGCATTATGCGGCGTTTGAAGGACTAAATTCGACGAAAACACGAAGGATTTATGTAAAGAAAACTAGTGAAATTTAAATCACAAAAACGATCTGAGTTATCATTGTGATCTGATCTGAGTTATTAAACTCTCAATAAAAATTATCGAACGACCATCGTACTCACTTTACTTGTTGTCTTTCTAAACCTCAAAATAACACTTAGAGGCATCGCGTTTCCAATCGATAGAAGACATAAAAGAGAAATTGCAGCGTAAACTGATAGCCTTTCAGGGTAACGCATTTGAAAAATATTTCCCTGGCACAAGTGTATTATTTCTGTAGAGGTCTACTTTGAAGGCGATAAAATAAATTTGAATAACTAGCATAAACAGGTTTATCTATTTAGTGGTTTCAAGGCCGCCAGTCTGGGAAGACTGTCAGCTATTAAATACCTGTCAACTGAAGTGTTATTTATTTAGTAAAAGATTTGTCATCTATAAATATGGATAGTTTAACAACTGAAGAACGCCTAAAACCAGTTGAAACGTGCTACAAAAGTGGTGATTCAAACGTGTGCACTTTTCGTGCATTACGGGGTCGTCATAATCAACCTACTGTGCAAGTAATTGGCAAAATTATAAAGAAATTTAAAGAGAATGGAAACGTTATAGATGTGGTTAGGCCTGTGCAGCATTGAAATGCACGCACTGCCGAAAATGTCGCTTCTGTTAGTGAGAGTGTGGAGGATAATCCGAATTTCAATTCAAAGCGCTATGGCCGTATAATAAACGAATTTTTTTTTTTTTTTTTTTTTGCCTGCAACTGAAGATTATGAACTGGACGATATGTAGTTTCAACAAGGCGGTGCCACAAGCCGCACAACACGACCGATTTTGACATTATTTCACGAGAGGCTTCCAGAAAGCGTAATTTCATGTTTTGGCGACGTCAATTGGCCAGCAAGATCGTGCGATATGACGTTATTAGACTATTTTGTGAGGCTACGTCAAAGACCGTGTTTACAAAGATAGTCCACAAATATTGAAGCATTTAAAAACCACCATTCGCCAAGTTATTGCCGAGATACAGCCCAAAATGTGCGAAAAAGTGGTCAAAAACCACTTCAAAAGGATCAACTGTTGTAACCAATCGAGAGGGGGCTATTTAAATGGCATTGCATTTTGTACATAATGGCAAGTTCTAAACATTAAAATAATATAAAAGTTTCATCGAAATCATAGCTTTATCTGTGTTCTATATACAACTTTACTTTTGAAACCGTAAAGTGGACAACCCGCATTTTGTATTTTATTTCATATTTCATATTTTTTTTTTTTTTTGACAGAATGAACAATTTAATTTCCATTCGGATCAGAAAATATAATTTCGCATTTACGTGTTCGCAGAATGTACTGATTGCCATAACCAACGGCTTAGAAGTATTTCTGTTAGTTCATTAATAAAATAATTTAGATGAAGTTTCAAAACAAAATACTCTCAATTCTCAATACGCAGGTTGTACCATGATGCTTAGAACATACAACTATTATGCATATGAACGTGTGTTCAAAACTCGATAGGGTTATCTACCATTATTCGATGCATCGACAAATAATTCGAATAGTCGAAAAATTCAAATAATGTTCAAAACCGGTCCGGTTAAGTGAGCCTAAAAATTGGAATGCATGTGGAAAACTTTTGAATATATCATTCATGGGAGAGATATTTTTTAATAGCTGCGAATTTATTCTAGTCTCACAATAAATTGAATTTTCTTTCAAAGTCTTTATTAAGCTTTCTTTTAATGTCATTAATCCTGAGAAAACGGATTAATCCTGAGATAACGGATTGTTAAGCCTCACAACTTCTAGGTGCAAATTCAGCTTCCTTCCAATGTTTTTATAGAGCTTCCTTTCAATGTTTTTATTCCTGAGAAAATTCAAAATTTTTGTTATTAAATCTCACAATTTACAGGTTATAA
>JAHXMU010000087.1:127777-143659 GCA_019455685.1 Philornis downsi | reverse complement strand
TCACAACTTACAGATTATAAATTGACCATCCTTTCAATGTCTTTATTCCTGAGAAAATCCAAGATTGTTGTTGTTAAGTCTCACAACTTACAGATTATAAATTGACCTTCCTTTCAATGTCTTTATTCCTGGGAAAATCCAAAATTGTTGCTGTTATAAATTGAGCTTCCTCTCAATGCCTTTATTCGTGAGAAAATTCAAAATTTTTGTTACCAAATCTCACAACTTACAGGTTATAAATTGACCTCCTTTCAATGTCTTACCTACCCTAACCTGTCTCACAACTTACAGGTTATAAATTAAGCTTCCTTTCAACGTCTTTATAGAGCTTCCTTTCAATGTCTTTATTCCTGAGAAAACCCAAAATTTTTGTTGTTAAGTTTCACAACTTACAGACAGATTATAAATTGACCTTCCTTTCAAGGTTTTTGTTTTTCTTAAGAAAACCCAACATTTTTATTATTAAATCTCAAAACTTACAGATTATAAATTGACCTTCCTTTCAACGTCTTTATTCCTGAGAAAACCCAACATTTTTATTATTAAATCTCACAACTTACAGATTATAAATTGGCCCTCCTTTCAATGTCTTTATTCCTGAGAAAACCTAACATTTTTATTATTAAATCTCACAACTTACAAATTATAAATTAAGCTGCCTTTCAATATATTTGTTATTGACAAAATCCAAAATTAAACCTCACAGTGTCTTTGTTCCTGAGAAAATCCAAAATTTTTAGTTTTTTTTTTTTTTTTGGCAATCAACTCAAAGGCATTTTTAAATTACTTATTTATTACTTTTATTTATTTATAACTTTATTCAACTTATTTAACATTCAAATACTTGAGCTTACATTATAAGCTATAATTCTGCCCACATCTTCCAAATTCCTAATAAATTTCACATTTCGTTGCCGGATTCATGTTACTACCCGGCAGACATTGAAATGCTTTGGCGAATTCCTCAAAATTTGATAAAGGGCCAATGACCCTAAATTTGTGAGGCACATGACTATCGGTGACTAATCTATAAGATATGTGATTAGGATGCTCGGATGAGCACCATGTCTGACCATAGCTAACGAAAAACAATTGTGTATGAGTAAAATTTAAATGTATTACCGATTCACTTTCCTGAGCTGTAATGGAGGCATTTTCATACCACCTCAAATAGGCTTCGTAGGACAAACGTACACCGCCATTGTCAGCAATATTTTCCGCTTGCAATTTCATCTCCGGCAGGGGAGAACCATTGAAAATATACTGTTTGTATTGTTCCACGAAACATTGAGTGCGATTGTGAAATTCTTGGGATGATTGAACATCCCACCAATTTCGATGATTGCCCAGAGAGTCATAATTGCGTCCATTATCATCAAAACCGTGTATAATTTCGTGAGCTATATATGAACCCAAACTGCCAAAATTATAAGCATATGGATAAGAAGTAGACCAAAAATAGTATGGTTGCAACAGGGCTACCGGTATGAGTACTAGATTTTCAGTTTCTGAATAACTGGGTGAGAATGAGGATACTGCACCGGTCTCGCTGGCTGTGGGAGGTAGATTAACTTTAGCTCTAGCTTTTACGCCACGATGGCTCAATATTGCTTTCATATTATAAATGAAATCATTCTCCTTGAATTCTAATTGCCCATATTCTGAAGTGAAATCAAGGTCCTCATAAGAGTTAATTTTCATACGCATAGCCTTAAGTTTATCCACCGCCTGTTGACGTGTATCTTCTGTATGGATCCAATCTAACTTTGGCGTTTGCAAAACGTCCTCAAAGGTGGATTTTATGTTTTGCCACATATTGTAAATGACTTTTTTGTACTCGTGAGTGAAGTATTTACGGTAT
This sequence comes from Philornis downsi, assembly GCA_019455685.1. NCBI lineage: Eukaryota > Metazoa > Arthropoda > Insecta > Diptera > Muscidae > Philornis > Philornis downsi. The sequence continues at coordinate 141,798 of JAHXMU010000087.1, read as the reverse complement.
ATGACGCTATCCAGATATTTGTAGAAATGTTGCTGTGTAATGTCCAAACACTTTTCTTCCATTTCACTTTTAGAATTCTTCACATTGAAAGTGAACGCTAAAGCGTATGTGTAGAATATATGGTTGGCCACTACGTGTTTAGGAGTTTTTGTTAATATCTTCATGACATTTTGTAGATATTTGAGATCAGCATTTACCTGGTCGGGCTTCCAATCGAGTGATATATTAAAAAATCTCTCAGTATTCCAGGCTGGCAAATATTCCTCTTGCAGTGCTTCCATAGAAGTGACATTATAGATTTCATTTATCTGTCGATTGCTCAAGTCATCTTTCATACCCTCAGCTAAAGCCTTTTCAAATTCAAATAACTCTTTAGCAGTTTCTTTGGTCAGTTGTTCTTCAAGTCCCAAAAACTTTATCAACCTCTGGGCTATCAAATGTTTTAGGTATTCATGTCTATCCAACATGTCGGTATAGACTCCTTTGCGGGTAAAATTGAGAGGGGGTTCCTCAAGAACCGTTATAATCTTTGTACTATCCACAAAATCCGGTTTGACAACAGCGTGCAGTATAATGGGCACATCGGTTTTATGGGCTATATTGGCCACCACCTCCAACCAATCGAAATCAGCTTCTTTCCAATTGTCAGCCTCCAAAGCGGGCATTTGACCAAACTCATTGATGGCCTCCTTCAACTTGTGCGTAAAATATTCCGGCAAATCCGCCACACTGACCGATAGAATCGTTTCACTTGTCCATCCAGCTTTGTGTCGCCAGCTTCATAAGCACCAAGCGCCGATTTTATCTTGGCCTCCATCTCATAACCTAATTCTCGCAAACGAGTTGTCATCAGAGGTCTCATGAATTCAGCATAATTTCCACAAGCAAATTCGTAGAAATCGTCACAGGGATCCCATGATTGATTCATAAATTTAAACATTTCCTCAGCCTTGGCATGGCTCGCCTTATTCATAACGTGAGGAGGAGAGGAGTTTAAGTTTGTTATATCGATTGTTGACCGCAGGACATTACATCGTACAAGCGACAGGAGTATGAGTAATATCCTATAAAAGACTTTTAATATGCTCGCTTTCATATTTTGAGATTACTTTTTGTTTTAAATCTCACGACTATAACTGCTCAAAGCTATTTGGACACTAATGTATTTATGAAGTTTTTTTCATTTTCTTTTTTAGTGAGCAATAAACGTCATCGTATTCCGATGAAATGACGAATTTTTGAAATAATTTTTTGAATGAAATTTGCTATTAAGTGTTTGTACGAGATACGAATGATATGATTATATTTATTTTGCTCTCATATCATTTTAACACAACAAATAATAAGAACAAAATTCTGTTTAAACTAATTAGACATTTTGCGACAGCTTTTTTTTTTTTTGCTGTATATTTTGCTTACGTTACGGGTGTTATCAGTGAAATGCCAAACAATGTATGAGGGCAGAATAAAAAGTATTCAATAAGTCAATATATTATAATTTTATAAATATGTAGTCTGCAATGCAATACTCAGTTCTCTAAGCAAAATAGAAACGACTATTTGTTCAATCTCATCCGGTTGTAATCTGGATATGTCAGTAATTTAGCATTATTAAAATTTTATGAATTTCAGGCCAAAGTGTCATCACATTGCCAATTTTCCCTAAGAATTATTTCAATAGTAATAGCAATATGTAGTAGTAAATCTCTTATGTACATCTTATTTATCTTAAGTTCATTTTCTGTATTTTGTATTAGATGTGATCATTGAAATCTCTTGTGTGATATGGATGGAGTCTCCTTATTGTAACATCATCCTTCTAAATTTTGATCACAATCGATTTGTCTCATCCGCTCTTTGCTAGGACATGTTATTTTCTATATTGATAGCACATGTATTAACTTCCGTATCTTAACCTAACATAACTTATGAGAATTTCGTGATTAATAGCAACTTTATACTGCTTAATTTTTATGACGATCGGTCAATCAATCAATCAACTGCGGTTATTTACATGAGTTCCGCTGTGAGGCCTTACTCATGGTGTACCATCACACATGAGACTGTTTTCTATATTTCTATTCTTTTTTATAATTCGTTTCTTATTGCCGCAGTCAGCGCCTCGTTGTTGTACTCAAACTAATCCCGAAATGATTAGATAGATAGATAGATAGAAGAAGTACCTTTGAGATAAGAAGTAGGTCCCCTTGGAAAACTTCGTCAGGAACCGCTTTCTCTCTCAGCCAAAGTACCTTTGAAGTCACTTGGTATGAAGTGAGCTTCATCCCGGTTAGAAGTGAGACTATCTAGGACACCTCAGATAGACAATGAACAGTGTTTTCCATGCTTCTGCCTTACATTCAGCTACGCAAAAGCACTTAAAATACATGTTCGGGCAACTACAGCCAGCACGATGCTCCCACAAGGGGTCCTCCGCCACGACCAGGCAAGAACAAAATGTTCCTGGGGCCGCTGGTCTCCCGTGCTACCATAATACAAGAACTCTCTGGTCAGAGTTTCGCATACCTGCTATATCATACCTCAAATGGATCTGGTCGTCCACCGTATACGCCATAAATTTTCAAGGTCCGAGGAGAAAATATCGACACAACAGTAAATATCATGCTCTTCTAGTCCATCTACCATACTCTCATAGGGAATCAAATCAAATGTGTAGGTTTTACATGAGTCTCGCCTTGAAGGCCTTATCCATGGTGTGCCATCACACAGGTACTGTTTTCCATCATTTTTTTTTTCTTGGTTATATGTTTTTTCTTTCTTCTTGCGACAGTAAGCGCCCCTTTGGGGTACCCAAACTAATACCGAAAGGATTAGTCCAACTGCCAGAGATTAGAAGTAGGTTCCTTTGGAAAAACTTCCTCAGGGCCCGCTCCCTCTTTCGGCCAAATTACCGTTGTAGTCACTTGGCATGAAGTGAGCTCCTCCAGGTAGGAGTTGAGGTAATCTAGGAAGACCTCGGATAGACATGAACAGTGTTTTCCTAGCTTCTGCAAAAGCACTGAAAACACTTGTTCGGGCAACCACAGCCAGTACGATGCTCCCACAAAGGATCCGACACCATTGACCAGGAAGGAACAATGTTCCTTGGGCCCCTGATCACCCGTGCTACCAGAAGAGATGAACCCTCTGGTCTGGGTTTCGCATACAAGCTACTTCAGTTTTGCTTTATCATACCTCGCATGGAACTGGTAATCCATTATCTACGGCATAGATTTTCAATGTCCGAGGAGAGAATATCAACACAGCAAAGCTTGCCATGCTCCAATCATAGTCTATTAACCAGATCTCTCTGGCCGTACAACTATTAATAACGGAAAAGATAAATCTTCTGATATCTCCCGACGTCTTCTCTATAACTGCACCTGTTGCCAGGCAGTGTCTTGTTTAACTATGACTCTCCCCTTTACTTGGTTTTCGAAAAACGAGTTCCAAGATCGGTTTGATGTCATATTATAGGTAAATCCCAAGACATAATTCACCTGTTCCTGGGGCGCCTGGCACAAGACCACACTACTTTGGTTTTGTACGAAAGCATCGTCCTTTGTCTGTTTAATTACAGGATCGAGTAGAGGCTTGCGTTTTAGGGGTAAGCGGTACAAAGCATCCTAGGAAACACCCGCCTACCCACAGGTGACGATCCGTCAGTAAGTTTAATCATTTTAGAAGATTAATAATAAGGGCGTTGCAAAGCCCAGTTTTTTACAGTTAATCAGATATATCCGCTTAAATTGTTACTGCTACATCATCTTTACCTAATGTACAGGGTGTTCGTCGGGAAGGTATACTAATTTGTTTGTTTATAATTTTTAATTAAATGAAAGAAATGGAGAGTATGGAATGATAAATGTTTAATTTAATGTCGGCCGTTATGTATGGAATACAATATCAGATAAATGTTTCTCTGTTAGAATCACAAATGTGAGCCCTTTTAACCACACTTTTCATTACATTCCCACACATTTCACGCGGTATTTCATTAATTTTATTACGAATATTTTGTTTGAGTTGCTCAAGCGTTTCCCCACAAAAAGAAGTCCAGAGCAGTCAAATCAGGCGACCAATCAACATCACTATTTCATGAAATAACTTGTTGTGGAAAGAGGTTTCGCAGTAATTCCATTGTAATCCTGGCTGTATGCGATGTGGCACCGTCTTGTTGAAACCACATGTTAATCAAGCCCAAAGCATGCAGTTGTGGCTTTAAAGAGTTTTGAATCATATCACGATATCGCTTTCCATTACCAGAACCGACTATTCTGTTTATTCACATATCCACTCAAATGAAAATGTGAAAATCGGGATTGTCATGGACGAGCTGTAACCTCCTATTGGCATGTGTACGGCGGCGTAAATGGCCTTGTGGAAGAAGCTCTTGTGTCAACTGAATCTTAAATGGAAACAAATGCAAATCCTTGTGCAAAATTGTGGCCAAAGTTGTTCTTTGAAGACCAAGTTCCTGAGCACGGCGTCGAATTGAGGTTGGTGGATTGTTTCGGACACTTTCTTGAGCAGCAGTAATATTTGCAGCCGACCTTGCAGTACGATGTGGTCCAGACCCTCTTTCTTCGAAATCATTCACTACACGATAAATAGTGCATCCACGTTGGCACGTTGTTTCTCCAAAAAATTTCACGTAACTTTCTCATCGCCATACAGGTCATTATCATCTATGATAGATAGTCAGTATCAATATCTTTTTGTGTAAGGTTTAGTAAACAAAAATCCATTACTTTGCCTAATATTGAAGACTTTATTTAGCATAATTAGAATGTTCCGATATAAGTCAAATAATCACCATTTTTTCTAAAACTTGTTGCTGTAGTGAGGTTAATCCCATTGTGCTTCCTTCTTAGAAACTGTAGCCCCTATTGAAAAAATGTAGGCTAGTCTATTTTCACAAGCTTTCCATGAGGCAATTTCATCTTCAACGAAATCATTTGCCATGGACAGGAATCATGTGATAATCACTTGCTGGCAGGTCCAAACTATAATGCGGATGCATAAGAATGTCTCAATCAAGCTCCCGGAGCCTATGGTGAAACACTATCGATGTAAGTGGCCCCCCTATCGTACTGAGGGAATACAATTCCTTTCCTATTGGCCACAGTTGTCCGCTTCTGGATGATTTTTCTTCCTTCAGGCGGTCCAATTGTTGACAATGTAGTATAATCTGAATTAAGAGTTTGACCGTAGGGGACAAGGTCATATTGGATGATTAACTGCTGATCCTACTAAACACGGACGCCATCAATCCTGGCTTGGCTATCGTTTGAGCCGGCTAGCTAAGGTTCAACCTAGACAATTTTTACTTGACGTCATCGTAAGTAACCCATTTTTCGTCACCAATTAGCATATGCGTTTCAGAAATAGACAGATTTTATAACGAATCAGCAGCAATTCACAAATGGAATTTCGACCTTTGAGACTTTTTTGCGCTAACTAGTGAGACTCTCATGCTTCGAAGTTCTTTTGTTTCCAGTCTTACTCAAGTCATTCCAAATGGTTGTTTGTGCAATGTTTAGCTCGTTGACAATCGAAACACTGCCTACATAATGGTCGGTCTCGACGATTTCCATTTCTCTATCGACAATTTCGACCATTGGCCTTCCAAAGCGTGCTGGACCATCTCTGACATAAAAATTTCCGTAATGAAATTGACGAAAACAATCTAACGCTTGACTGGCTGTTAGAGTATCAGGACCATAAATATTATTTACATTTCTAGCAGTCTGGCTTGCGTTTTCACCTTTAACGAAGAAAAATTTTAAAATGCAGCGTATTTTCTCATTGCTGGAGTCCATCTTTGAGATGTACTCAAACAATACTGAGCCAGTCACAAAACTGTCTGTATAATTTTTTGAGTACGTAATGATATCCTACTAACGCCATCTAGCGTAACCAAATCGCTCGTATACAGGGCGACATACAGATTACTTTAGCCATCTATCGGGAAAATAAAGAATTTCTTTATACTAAACCTTTGATGTGACCGATAGCAACACGATTTGTCTGCTCAAGTAAAGTACAGCATCTACGTTCTAAAATATCCGTGTTCATCAAATCTACAATGTAAAAGTGTTCTATTGAGCAAAATAAAGATTCCTATTGAAGATGTTTTTTATATACTTTTCAATATACAATACAATAATCAATCAAAATAGACAAAATTTATTAAGCGTAACTCTGAAAACCATGTATAGGCGTCATCGTTTTATCAAAAATATTTCTACAGAAATAAACAAAGTGTTGTCAACTATATAACTAGAACATTAACAATTCAGACGATAGAAATAGTGCTGCACTGGAGGTAAGTCTGCAACACAATATTAATAGGCCATTTATCATTGGTCGTGTGAAGTCATATCACATTTACAATTAACTATAAGTAAGACTTACAAATATCCTCCCTGTTTAAGTTCAAAATGAAGTCCACTTACCTAAAAAGAAAAGAAGTATTAATTTATCATTAGTATATTAGTATTAATACAACTAAATAGAAATAAGATATTAAAAAATATTATTGAGAATATAAGTAAGATTCCACCATTTTGAAAAACATTGTCCCACAGGAGGTTAAAGCTGAATTTGTCAAATGTAAATCATCATATTTTAAGGTTGGATATCTGGTAATAACCGAGAATAACCGAGAAATAATAGTGAGTTTTTTCAGGATCACATGCTTTTTTATGTGAAAATGTAGAATTTTGAGCCGAATAACCATCATATAAGGGAATCTTTTATTCGCCTATTTAATTTCCAGTTGAGGTTCACCGATTGCCTGTAAAGGCATACAGCAATGCTGTTTTAAGTTCAAAAATCAAAGATAAAGAACTCAACGAAAGATCGAAAGTGAAAGAACATGCAGAAGTAGAAGTATTATTGAAGGAATATTCGTGAAACCAATCCAACCACCATATTCACCAGATTGCACCTCTTCCGATTATTATTTGTTCCGATCGATAACGCATGATCTGTTTGGATAGCGCTTCACTTCATACAAAAGATCCAAAAATTAAATCGATTTCTGTATAGCCTCAAAAAAGTTTTCTATCTACACGGTATTCGTATGCTGGCAGAAAGGAGGCGAAGAGATAATGGCTAGCGAAGAACAACATTCAGAATAAAATAGAATGTACTAGTTTTTCGCAATAAATGACCAATTTTTGACGTAAAACGGCGAGACTTTTTCGAACTTTACAACAAAACTAAGGAATTTGCAAAATGTATTCGAACTTTTGTATCGATCAAAGATACCCATATCATCGCACAGCCAAATTCTTCACATTATATAGGGGTCGGCGCTTAAAGATTTAGCAGTTAAAAATGCTGTAATATTGACAATTTTGGTTTTTTTTTATCATCACACAACTTCAGTATAACGCATAAACATTTCAAATTTTAAGAAAACTAAATTACTGTTCGATAAAGCCATCTTAAGCGTGGATAATAAAATCAGATCTGTTTTGAAAGGCATCACACACTGCACGAATGTGACCTGATGGCGACCATTATCGGTGAACAGCAATTGTTAAAGCATTAACCGTCTCATAATCCTTAATTGATACTTATGAAAAATCCATTGAGTTCAAGTCCGCGGAATATGGTGGCCGTTATTGAGAAGGAATGAAACTGGGAGCTTCTCCTCGTAAAAAAGACACTGGCTTTCAGGCGGTTTAATAGGATGGTGCCGAGTTTTGTTTGTACCGAATTGTTTATGTGCCCACGGTAACAAAGCATCGCTTCAATTTTTTTCACGGTAGATTTGTTGATTTACCATTACCGCGGTTCAAACAATCGCCGATGCAGGCCCTCGTCTCAGCATTGCAATCCGCTGGTCTAAATTATGCTTCAATCACACACGGCCGTCTTGTTTGTTTAAGTATTCCTGAAACGTTCAATTTTTTCACCAGATAAGGCCAAATTTTCAAACTCGTCACCGACGTGCCAAAATGTTTTAACCCGTTTGCTCTTGTTAGAGGAACTGTCTTTTTTGCAGGGCTTAACTCTCGTGCTTTTTATATCTTATAGGGCTTCAATAGTAGTTCATTTTTTTAATAAACGCCCCATGCTACGAAGACACACATTGCAAATTTTTGCCAATTGTGAATTACGCTTCATGTGAATTAGCTTGAATTCCGGCCTTTTCGAAATATTTCTGGCAATGGCGCTTTTTAAGGACGTCTACGCTTTACTGTGAATTAGCTTGAATTCTGGCCTTCACTTTTCGAAATATTTCTGACGATGACGCTTTTTAAGGACTTCTAACTCCATGTTGCAGTGGTCTAATACATAAACATTTTATTCACACGTAAATGACGTAACTCATTAACAAGGGCTGGTTTGCCAAATACCAGACAAATACAGAGTAATAATATTGTTGTATTTGAATTCCATTTCGATAACATTTTTTTAATTGGGACGTAAAATGATATGTTTCCGTAGGCTTATAAACATCATAACATACCGACGTTTATCAAAAAATGAGCGCGCTGTCATTAGTAATTCGGAGTTGCGTGAAGTTGGTCACCCTACAAGCGCTTATCTCTTTTATTTGTGTAAATTACATACACAATATATTACATAAAGCCGCAACTATTGGCGCTAAGAAATTTTCGATGCATGAACATTTTATTTGCAGGTAAATGTCGTAACTCATTAACAATGGCTGGTTGTGATTTCCCAGCAAAATATAAAGCAAAAATACCGTTGCATATGGATTTCATTTCGATATTGTTTTTAACTACGACGTAAAAAGGCTTGCTTCCGTAGGCTTGTCAAAAAATGAGCGCGCTCTCATTATCCATTTGATTGATACAGCAGCGTGAAGTTAGTCACATTTCGAGCGCTTACCTCTGCATATCTGCGTAAGTTATGTATCTCATATGGCAGCTGATTTTAGAAACTAATCTTCAATTCCTTATCCTCATTTAACGGCGCTTAGAAATTTCTAAAAATGTTTAAGTTCACAGATATACATTTTTAAAAATATAGCTGGATTCAAATACGCTAGAATCTGCATCATGGTTTGTATTAACATAATTAAAAAGAAAACAAAAAATTAGAAAAATACGAAAATGTTTATCTTGATAGTAGAGCAAAACCGATTAAATAGTAATAGTAAATATTAAAAAAAATTGAAAAATTGACTGTCTGCTTGGATAAAAAAATTAAATTGAATTTAGTAAATTTATAAAGCTGAGGATATGGTAATTCACGAGTTTTCATAAATTAATTTTTAGAATCTCATTTTACATTCGCATCCAATCTGATTTAGCTGTATGTGCTACGTTCAAATCAATCCAAACTAAATAACGGGTTATCCGTTTAGTGGCTGCCGCCGCTCTGGCAAGGCTGTCAGCTGTTAAATACCTGTCATCTGAAGTGTTGTTTATTTAATTAAAGGTTTGTTATTTGTGAATATGTAACGTTTACAACCGAAGAATGCGTAATAATAGATAAAACTTACTACAAAAGTGGTGATTCAATTATGGACTTCCAATCGAACAAAATTGTCTTCAGCGATGAAGTTCATTTCACATTCGATAGTTACGCCAACAAGCAAAATTGTCACATATAAGATTTGGAGAACCCAGAAGTGATTGTGGAAAAGCCATTACATCCATAAAAACTGACTCTTTGGTGCGCATTATGATCTGGAGATGTCATTGGGCCATATTTTTTCGAAAATCATGCTGAAGGAACCTGAAAAGGATCTAATGCTGCAACCAATCCTGAGCTGGTCATTTAAGTGAGCTGATATTTCGTACATATTGGCAAGCATTATAATGAAATATATGTTTTATAGAAATCATAGCTTTGTGCGCGTTTTATTTAAATCTACTTTTGAAACCTGAAAAATTGATAACCCTATACAACTTTCTGAACAACTCTTCGTTTTCTTAGACGACGACTTGAATAGCATTTCTTATCTACTGCATCTGTCGTCAACCATTTATGTTGAGGTCCTTTTTTATTTGAATCAAAATTCGAGTTATTAACGATGTTGAATATAAAACTCCGAGACATAAATTATTATTAGAGGAAACTACAAAGAAATTTCGTCAGGAAAAATTGGAAAAGGCATATTTTTCAGTTAGCATTCCTCGTTTTACGGAGTATTTCGCCATTTTACTATTTCCTATTTCTTCTGAGTTATAATATAACTACAAACGTATAATCCTTCGCTTTTTTAAAAAAATATTGCCTTTCTTTGATGAAAACAAACTAACTATAATCGACTTAGTTGAAATATACACAATTCGCCAGTTCATTAAGATTTCTAATTGCCTTAAAACCTACACATGTAGGTCATAATGTTATAATTTGTACATACAGAAATTTATATTAGACTGTACGATTTACCTTTTTGATAGAACTTCAGTTTCGTGAAAATGTACTCTGAACTTACTTACTTACTTAGGTGACGACTAAAATAGACATCCTTATCTATTATGCGCCACATGTAGAAACTAATTGCAAGCGCTTCGGCCTTATGGGATTCTTCTTCAATTTGCAACACAAAGTTTTGATAGTATTTCAAAAGCCTATCCTTTTAAACAAAGTTTTGGTTGCCCTCTTCTATGCTGCCCATCGACTTTGTTGTCAAAAACTTTTCGTGCTGGAACATTTGCGTCCATTCGCTCAATATGAACCAACAAACGCAATCGCTGTATATTAATGCACTTGACCATATTTTCCGGAATATTTCCCCCCACTTTCAGCAGTGTTTCATCCGCCTATGTCATAACCCAGAATTCTGTGCCGTGCAAAAAGACGGGTAAAATCAACGCCTGGCACTTTTGGATTTTCATTTGTCGAGAGAGGTCAATAATAATATCGGTTAGTAAGCAATACTCAACTTTTAAGCTCCATTCTGACATCATTCGTTTTATTTACAGAAGAGCCAAGGCTGTCAAAGTTCATACAGCGTGCCAAGCGGTTAGACTTTTTGTTCGTTAAAGAAAAACAATAGTTAGTTTTATTATCGTTTTCCAGTAGACCCATTTTCATAAATCCTTCTCAATGCTTGATAAGGCTGCAGTAACATCTCACAGTTTTCGGCCAATAATATCTACATATATATTATCTGCACACTCGAATAACATATGACTTTAGTCAAAGATGATGCCAGTCGAAACTTTCCTCATAACCATCACCAACAGTATGTTGAAGAGGTCGTAGAATCCCAAATCCTCGCTTGATGTAAAAAGGCGTAGATATTTGCGTATCTCTTCAGAAGATTTCGTGTCAGCCAGCATCATCCTACAAAGACGTATAAATTTCGCGGCAATTCCAAATTGTCCACAGAAAAAGTTGTAACAACAATCCAAGATGTTTAAACTTTATTTAAGAATTTTGCAACACTCTTGTTATATAAGAATTTGGATCTGATTAATTAATCGACTGCTACTCGATCGAGTTCATTTTTCCAACTTAAATTGCGACCAGCCCAATTTCGTACCTTTCATTTCATATCAAAAGCAGTAGAATTGGTCAAATCGTTTTAGAGTTATAGTTTTTCCATAAATAAATCTACTTAATCGTTTTACAATTCATAATAATATAATTTTTAATAATACATTTCACACTTCCTCTTGAGATTCATAGGGCTCCGCTTCTGACAGTTAAACTCTTTGGCAAATTCGGGGAAATTCGATAAAGTTCCAATAATTCAAAAAATTCTTCGAATAATGTATATCGTCGTTTGAAACAGTATAAAAAGAACTAAAAGCTGAACACATTGCTTGACTATAACTGAAGAAAAATAGTTGTTGACTCGTGCAATTCAAGACTGATTCCTTTTTCTTCATTTCATTCGACGCTTGTCTTTACCAGTTGATGTAGGCTTCGTAGACCAGATGGAGGACACCATAGTCGGAAATATTTTCAGCTTGCCGTTCAATTTCTGGTAAGGTCTTGTGGCACATGACCGCATAACCTTTATATTGATTGGCCAGACATTGGGTACGTTTGGCAAATTTAAGCCACGAATTTGAATCCCACCAGTCTTTACTGCTGCCATTGCTGTCATAGTACAAACCCATGTCATCGAATCCATGGAACATTTCATAAGCTATGTAACAAATGCTAACTGACAAAGTTGTAAGCATAAGGATACGAACTTGACCAAGTGGTGTGAGGCTGTAGCAGATAAATTGGTATGTGTACGGTATTCTCTTTTATTGTGTAAGAGGGGGAGCAAGATGGTAGTATCTCAAAATGTGGCGGTTGATTCATTTTGGATCTAGCTTGATTGACGCAAAATATGAGTATCGCATAAATGTTACCCAAGAGGTCACTCTCTGCCTTTTATCTTTAACTTTAACTTTAATTTTCAGTTTTAATTTGTTCAGTTTTTTCATCGCCTTTTGGCGAGTCTCAACTGTCATCCATTGCAGGCTGGGTGAAGATTTTAAGAGTAAATTTAAGGCCATTGACATGTCCTCTTTCGGCAGCTGGGTCATAAATTCCAATAGATAAGTATAGAACATGCAATTGGCTGTAATATTCTTTGGAATTTTTCTGAATAATAATATGAATATAAATATAAATGTAAATTACTTGGGTGCCAATTTTCATCTGCTAATGCTGGCATTTAACCAAATTCCACAAAAAAAAAAAAATATTTCATTGTATTGCCGTACATAAGTTTAGTGTTAAGTCATGAATTATAAAATCTCTTCACTTTCTGATCAGCCTCTGTATCGTTTTCGTTTTGTGTTTGAAGCACCTCGAGTATTCGATGAACACAAATTGGTATAAATCATTCCAACTCTCAAAAGTTTTAAGTTTATCTTCATAATATTTGCCATAATTACCACAACTAACTTTAAAGAAATCATAACAGGAATCCACCGAGTTGTTCAAATATTTCGACATTTCTTTCAATTTCCTCTGACCCACCATGTCCTGTGGTTCTTGGGTTTCATTGGTGGAAATCAGAACCGAAGACCCTTGAATTGTGGGCAAGTAAACGATGACAAGTATACATTCATATTCAATTCGATTTTGGTTTATTATTTCTATATAATTCTATTCCGTGTGAAGTAAACTTGACTAATGATGCCTTCACTTATCGTGGTATTTACTGAAAGTCACAGCGGCCAATTACATACAAAACCTTATTTGGATATTTGAAAGCTAAGATGCCATTAGTACAATTAAGTTGATTTCGTCTTCGTAGAATTAATTAGCAAATACAGATATTCAGAGCCAACTCAGTTAACGCAAGAGCTACATTTAAAATAAAAAGTTTTAACAATTTCTCTCTCATCCGGTTGTTTTTATAACGAGGACAGTTTAATAAGTTTTTCATTTTCATTCTACATCATAGTCTTCATATAGCTCTATACGTGTTTTCCAATCGTTCTCAAAAAATGTTTAAGCTGTTCGAAAATAAAAAGTTAACGAACAATTTAAACTCAGTCTCTGTGTCCTTGCTTAGCTGACTTTCCTTTTTTCAAACAAAAATTTAATCAGTAAATGTACTGGATGGACAGGAAAGTTGTTGCGAAATTGCTAAGAAATTCACTCGGCTATGACTGAAAGAATTTAAATATTGCTCTTTAGATTTGCTCTGTGGACAGATAGAGAAAGTAGTGGAAAATTCTTTTCTATAACCCTGTACTATAACGTGTACGAGAACATATACGTTTCTTCTGGCAATATTTTAAATTAAACTATAAATCGAGCAGAATTTTCCAATTTGACAAATCACATTTGCTTTCCAGCGATTTGCATGTAAAACGCTGCTTTAAAAATACACACTTTAGGCGCCAAAATGTACCAACTTTAGGTCACTGAATAAATGATGTGAATAATACAGCGCGCTCATTTTTTAACAAACGTCAGCCCATGCTGTTGTTTACAATCCTACGGTAGCCTATAGTTTTGTGTCGCAAATAAAAAAAGTTATTGAAATAAAATTCAAGCGCAAAACGTGTTTATAAGAATGAACAACAAACTTTCGCAACTTTAAACCTGCGACATGTAGTGGAGAA